>JAUMJK010001659.1:0-119230 GCA_033558105.1 Coccyzus lansbergi | reverse complement strand
AGAAAGAAAGAAAGAAAGAAAGAAAGAAAGAAAGAAAGAAAGAAAGAAAGAAAGAAAGAAAGAAAGAAAGAAAGAAAGAAAGAAAGAAAGAAAGAAAGAAAGAAAGAAAGAAAGAAAGAAAGAAAGAAAGAAAGAAAGAAAGAAAGAAAGAAAGAAAGAGGGAAAAAAAGGAAGGAAGGAGGAAAGCAAGAAGTGGTGTGTGTGTTAGCAAAGAGCGCGAGTGCTTTTGCGCTCAATTTTGCTGGTTTTCCTCTCCGGCCCTTCCAAAGTTTCCCGTGGGGCCCAGCACAACAAAGACAACGGAGCAAAGACCGCGCCTGAGCTAGAAGGGAAGGCGAAGGTGCCCTGGAAAGAAAGGCCGAGCGGCCGATGCTGCGGGAAAGCTGGGCTCCCGCTGCCTCTCCAAGGGCTCCCTTCTCCTTGTTCTCCTTCCCCAACCGGCTCGGGAGAGGCGAGGTTTGGGTTTGAGGACCCTACTCACCCCTTCGGTGCTGGAGCGTGCTGGGGCGTTTCTTTCTTTGGGCGCTTATGCTTCCGATTACAACATTTTTTTTAAAAAAAAAAAAAAAAATTCAAATCCACGTAAACAAAAAAAAATCCCGACCCAAACGACCTAAAAGGAGAATAATTAAAAAGGCTGAGCAGACCTATCCCATCGTCCCGCCAGAAAAAGAGCGCAGCGGCGAGCAGAAGAGCGAGGACGGCGCCGCCGACGACCCCGCCAAGAAGAAGAAGCAGCGGCGGCAGCGAACGCACTTCACCAGCCAACAGCTCCAGGAGCTCGAGGCCACTTTCCAGCGCAACCGCTACCCGGACATGAGCATGAGGGAGGAGATCGCCGTCTGGACCAACCTCACCGAGCCCCGAGTGCGGGTAAGTCACAGGGGTGCGTGGGGATGCGTGGGGATGCGCGAGGATGCGGAGGGATGCTTGAGTGGGGATGCTTGGGGATGCTTGGGGATGTGTAGGGATGAGTGGGGATGTGTAGGGATGCGTGAGGATGCTTGAGGATGCGTAGGGATGCTTGAGGATGCTTGGGGATGTGTAGGGATGAGTGGGGATGTGTAGGGATGAGTGGGGATGCTTGGGGATGTGTAGGGATGAGTAGGGATGCGTGGGGATGAGTAGGGATGAGTGGGGATGTGTAGGGATGCATGAGGATGCTTGAAGATGTGTAGGGATGCTTGAGGATGCTTGGGGATGTGTAGGGATGAGTGGGGATGTGTAGGGATGAGTGGGGATGCTTGGGGATGTGTAGGGATGTGAGTGGATGCTTAGGGATGAGTAGGGATGCGTGGGGATGCTTGGGGATGAGTGGGGATGAGTAGGGATGTGTGGGGATGCTTGGGGATGCGTGAGGATGCATGAGGATGCTTGGGGATGCGTGAGGATGCTTGGGGTTGAGTGGGGATGAGTGGGGATACTTGGGGATGTGTAGGGATGTGAGTGGATGCTTGGGGATGCGTGAGGATGCTTGGGGGTGCGTGAGGATGCTTTGGGATGCTTGGGGATGCTTGGGGATGCGTGGAGATGCGAGAGGATGAGAGAGGATGCTTGGAGATGCTTGGGGATGCTTGGGGATGCGTAGGGATGCTTGGGGATGCAAGGAGATGAGGGGGGATGCTTGGGGATGCGTGGGGATGCTTGGGGATGCTTGAGGATGCTTGGAGACACTTGGGGATGTGTGAGGAGGCTTGGGGATGCGAGGGAATGCTTGGGGATGTGTGGGGATGTGAGGGGATGCATGGGGATGCTTGAGGATGAGTGGGGATGCTTGGGGATGAGTAGGGATGCGAGGGAATGTGTGAGGGTGCTTGGGGATGAGTAGGGATGTGTGGGGATGCGTGGGGATGCGTGGAGATGTGTGGGGATGCGAGGGGATGAGTAGGGATGCTTGGGGATGCGTGAGGATGCGTGAGGATGCTTGGGGACGCATAGGGGATGCTTGGGGATGCTTGTGGATGCTTGAGGATGTGTAGGGATGCGTAGGGATGCTTGGGGATGCATGAGGGTGCTTGGGGATGTGTGGGGATGCATAGGGATGTGCAGGGGTGTGTGGCGATGCTTGGGGATGCGTAGGGATGCTTGGAGATGCATAGGGGATGTGTGGGGATGAGTGGGGATGCTTGAGGGTGTGTGGGGTTGTGTGGGGATGCTTGGAGATGCATAGGGGATGTTTGGGGATGTGTGGGGATGAGTGGGGATGCTTGAGGATGCTTGGCGATGCTTGGAGATGCTTATGATGTGTGAGGATGCTTGGGGGATGCTTGGGGATGCATGAGGATGCTTGGGGATGCTTGGGGGGATGCATAGGGGATGCTTGGAGATGCGTGGGGATGCTTGGGGATGCTTTGAGATGTGTAGGGAAGCTTGGGGATGCTTGGGAATGCGTGGGGATGCGTGGGGATGATTCAGGATGCGAGAGGATGCTTGGGGATGCAAGGGGGATGCTTGGGGATGAGTGGGGATGCGTGGGGATGCGTGATGATGTTTGGGGATGCTTGGAGATGCTTGGACATGCTTGGGAATGTGTGGGGATGCGTGGGGATGCCTGGGGATGCGAGTGGATGCTTTGGGATGCTTGGGGATGCGAGAATTGGAGGGATTGCCCCTTTCAGAAAGCGCTGAGGCCGTTTGCGGGCGTCACCTGACGGGAGGTGCGGGTTGGATTCGGATTCCTAAAATGAGGATGGGGAGAGGAGAGAGGAGAAAACTCCACACCCGGGCGAGGGGGGAGGGCACTGCTTTGGGTGGGAAGAGCCCCCCCCCCCCCCCCACCACCACCACCCCGAGGCTCCCTCCTAGGCTCCCTGGTTATTCCCAGTAATCCCAGCAAGCGCGAGGAATCGATGCCCTTGCGGGCGCTGCCGGCCGCGCATCTTCCGCGGGGTTTGCGCAGGGAAGGGGACGAGGGTCGAGGGTTTATTCCAAAGTCAAGAAGGGCTGTAGACACATAGCTGCTCGGCGAAGGCGCCTGGGAGCGGCTGCCACCCTATAAATAAAAATATAAATTAAAAAAATATAAATATATCAATATATATATATAGCCTGGGCGGCTCCTCAGGGAGATTTAGGGTTGAGAGAACCTGCCAATAACGACCGGAGTGGAGCGGCTCGGACTCTATTGACCCCCAAATCACTTTTTTCCCCCTTCCCGGGATGTTTCCTCCCACTCCTCACCTCCAAATGGAGAAAAAAAACCCGAGAGAAAACGGGAACCGCAGCCCCAAAAAAACACTTTTTTTTTTTTTTTTTTTTTTTTTTATTATTTTCCTCTTGGCAATTAAACCGCGAGTGACCGAATCGGATTAGGGAGATTTTGCTCGAAACCTTTCGAGGGTAAATAAGCATCTGCAGAAGGGGAAACGCACCTAAGAGTCGTTTTAATCGAATTTAAAACAAAAAAAAAAAAAAAAAAAAAAAAAAGCCGGAGCGGAAACTAAAATTCATCGATTTGGCTGAAATATTTCAGGAAGGGAAGAGAAACCAATCTCCGAGTTGCCATCGAGGTAAATTCGTTCCCCTCTCTCTGCTCTGAGCTGGTTTGGGTTGATGCTCCTGCGATTGCAAATTGCAAATCGAACCTGAATTGGCTCCGAGGGCCTTTTCCTTGAAAAAGAAAAAAAAAAAAAAAAAAAAAAAAAAAAAAAAAGTCTAGGAGCCCTAATTAAAACGATTAGCCTCATTTGCAGGAAATTCCTGTCTGGAAGCACCTTCCGAGGAGCATATTACAGGGTTTTTTTGGACTTGTTGGTTTTCGTTTTCCTATTTCTAGGGGATTTTTAAAGAAAAAAAAATTATTTTTATTTTTTTTAAATAGACTAATAGACCTAAAATAGACTAATAGAACTAAGATAGACTAGTAGAACTAAAAGAGACTAAGAGACCTAAAATAGACTAATAGAACTAAGATAGACTAATAGAACTAAAAGAGACTAATAGACCTAAAATAGAGTAATAGAACTAAGATAGACTAATAGAACTAAGATAGACTAATAGAACTAAGATAGACTAATAGAACTAAACCAGACTAATAGAACTAAAACAGACTAATAGACTAATAGACCTAAAATAGACTAATAGAATGAAGATAGACTAATAGAACTAAAATAGACTAATAGAACTAAAACAGACCAATAGACCTAAAAGAGACTAATAGAACTAAAAGAGACTAATAGACCTAAAATAGACTAATAGATTAATAGAACCTGCTAAATCCTCATCCCTGATTAATTTTTTTTTAAAAAAATAGACTCCCCCTCCCTGCTCCCCAAGTTTCAATCCTGGAGAGAGATGGTTAAGAGAGATGGTTAAGAGAGATGGTTAAGAGTGATGGTTAAGAGTGATGCTTAAGAGTAATGCTTAAGAGAGATGGTTAAGAGTGATGGTTAAGGGAGGTGGTTAAGAGTAATGGTTGAGAGAGATGGTTGAGAGTGATTGTTAAGAATGATGGTTAAGAGTGATGGTTAAGAGAGGTGGTTAAGAGAGATGGTTAAGAGTGATGGTTAAGAGTGATGGTTGAGAGTGATGATTAAGAGAGATAGTTAAGAGTGATGTTAAGAGAGATGGTTAAGAGTGATGGTTAAGAGAGGTGGTTAAGAGAGATGGTTAAGAGTGATGGTTGAGAGTGATGGTTGAGAGTGATGATTAAGAGAGATAGTTAAGAGTGATGGTTAAGAGAGATGGTTAAGAGTGATGGTTAAGAGAGGTGGTTAAGAGAGATGGTTAAGAGTGATGGTTAAGAGTGATGGTTAAGAGAGATGGTTAAGAGTGATGGCTGAGAGAGATGGTTAAGAGTGATGGTTAAGAGAAATGGTTAAGAGTGATGGTTAAGAGAGGTGGTTAAGAGAGATGGTTAAGAGAGATGGTTGAGAGTGATGGTTGAGAGAGATGGTTAAGAGTAATGGTTAAGAGTGATGGTTAAGAGAGATGATTAAGAGAGATGGTTAAGAGTGATGGTTAAGAGTAGTGGTTGAGAGAGATGGTTAAGAGTGATGGTTAAGAAGAGTTGTGGAGTGGATTTTAATAGAGGGAGAGAGGGGACTCGAGGAGCTTGTGTCCCCAACCCGTGTCCCTGCTCCTCGGGGGCTCCTTGGGGGCTCCGGTGAAACTCGGGAGCAACCGGAGAGAACCGGGATGGGAGCTTGGGATGCAGGAAAAAGGGCTGGAAGGAGGCAGGCAGGAGCTGGGAAAGGAATTCGGGGCTCAAAAGGCTTTTCCGAGGGCTAAAAATAAAAATTTTTTTTTAAAAAAAATTAAAATAAGAGAGAAGCTGGATCAGATTTTGGCATCAAACGGCTTCTCTGTTCCGCACTCAGGGCTGTAAATTCTAATCAGATAGAGAGGCAGAGGCCGCATCCATCCGATGCGGGGACTGATTTTTTTTTTTTTTTAAACCTAAACACACTAATCCAATCCCCTTTTTTATGATCTGTGCCAAGGGACTTTTATTACACGGCATTAGCCTTCGGAAAAGCGGCCGAGCAGGGAGAGCCAGCCCTGCCCCCCCCACCTCTGGGGACGTCCCTGAGCCCCTCCACTCGCTCCAGGGACCGAGGAGGGGGTGAGGGGACCTGGGGGGACACCACTCGGCCGGAGCCCCTTGGAGGAGAGGAGGATGGAGAGAGGGGGGGGATGCGCGGAGAGGGGTTGACTGGGTGGGGAGAGGTTCTGCGGGGCTGGGGAGGGGGTGAGGGGAGTTTGGTGACCCCCCCCCCCCCCCCCCCCAGCGCCCTTCGGGTGCGGGGATGTGGAATTGGGGGAAGGTTGGTGCCCCCCAGACCTCCCCTCGGGTGCGGGATGTGCAGTTAGGGGACGTTTAGTAACCCCCCAAACCTCCCCTTGGTGCAGGGTGTGGAATTAGGGGGACGCTTGGTGACCCCCAAACGTCCCCTCGGGTGCTGGGATGTGGAACTGGGGGACGCTTAGTAACCCCCAAACCTCCCCTTGGGTGCCGGGATGTGGAATCAGGGGAGGTTTGGTCCCCCTCTCCCCTCCTCGGGTGCTGGGATGTGGAACTGGGGGACGCTTAGTGACCCCCAACCTCCCTTCGGGTGCGGGATGTGGAACTGGGGGACGTTTATTGACCCCCAAACCTCCCCTCGGGTGCGGGATGTGGAACTGGGGGACGTTTAGTGCCAGCCCTTCCCCTCAGATGTCGGGATGTGGAATTGGGAGATGCTTAGTGACCCCCCAAACCTCTGCTCGGGTGAGGGATGTGGAATTAGGGGGCGTTTGGTGACCCCCCAAACCTCCTCTCGGGTGCAGGTTATGGAACTGGGGGACGTTTGGTGACCCTCAAACGTCCTCTCGGGTGGCCCCTAAACCTCCCCTTGGGTGTCGGGATGTGGAATCAGGGGAGGTTTGGTCCCCCTCTCCCCTCCTCGGGTGCTGGGATGTGGAACCGGGGGACGCTTAGTGACCCCCAGACCTCCCTTTGGCTGCTGGGATGTGGAACTGGGGGACGTTTAGTGACCCCCTCCCTCCCCTGGGATGCTGGGATGTGGAGAATGGGGGACACTTAATGACCCCCAAACCTCCCGTCAGTGCGGGATGTGGAATTGGGAGACGCTTAGTGACCCTCAAACCTCCCCTCGGGTGCAGGTTATGGAACTGGGGGACTCTTAGTGACCCCCAAACCTCCCCTTGGGTGCCGGGATGTGGAATCAGGGGAGGTTTGGTCCCCCTCTCCCCTCCTCGGGTGCTGGGATGTGGAACCGGGGGACGCTTAGTGACCCCCAGACCTCCCCTCGGGTGCGGGATGTGGAATCGGAGGATGCTTAGTGACCCCCAAACCTCCTCTCGGTGCAGGATGTGGAATTAGGGGACGTTTGGTGACCCTCAAACCTCCCCTCGGTGCAGGCTGCGGACCCGGGGGACGTTTAGTGACCCCCAAACCTCCCCTCGGGTGCCGGGATGTGGAACCGGGGGACATTTAGTGACCCCCAGACCTCCCCTCGGTGTCGGGATGTGGAACCGGGGGACGTTTATTGACCCCCAAACTTCCCCTCGGGTGCAGGTTATGGAACTGGGGGACGTTTGGTGACCCCCAAACCTCCCCTTGGTGCATGATGTGGCGTCGGACGATGCTTAGTGACCCCCAAACCTCCCCTCGGTGCAGGATGTGGAACCGGGGGACGCTTAGTGACCCCCAAATCTCCCTTTGGGTGCAGGTTATGGAACTGGGGGACATTTAGTGACCCCCAAACCTCCCTTTGGGTGCAGGTTATGGAACTGGGGGGCGTTTAGTGACCCCCAAACCTCCCTTTGGGTGCAGGTTATGGAACTGGGTGACGCTTAGTGACCCCCAAACCTCCCCTCGGTGCGGGATGTGGAATCGGGGGACGTTTAGTGACCCCTAAACCTCCTCTCGGGTGCAGGTTATGGAACGGGGGGGCGTTTAGTGACCCCCCAGACCTCCCCTCGGTGTCGGGATGTGGAACCGGGGGACGTTTATTGACCCCCAAACCTCCCCTCTGGTGCAGGTTATGGAACTGGGGGACGTTTGGTGACCCCCAAACCTCCCCTTGGTGCATGATGTGGCGTCGGACGACGCTTAGTGACCCCCAAACCTCTCCTCGGTGCGGGATGTGGAACCGGGGGACGTTTAGTGACCCCCAAATCTCCCTTTGGGTGCAGGTTATGGAACTGGGGGGCGTTTAGTGACCCCCAAACCTCCCCTCGGGTGCAGGTTATGGAACTGGGGGACGTTTAGTGACCCCCAAACCTCCTCTCGGGTGCAGGTTATGGAACTGGGGGGCGTTTAGTGACCCCCAAACCTCCTCTCGCGTGCAGGTTATGGAACTGGGGGGGGACGTTTAGTGACCCCCAAACATCCCCTCGGGTGCAGGTTATGGAACAGGGGGGCGTTTAGTGACCCCCAAACCTCCTCTCGGGTGCAGGTTATGGAACGGGGGGGCGTTTAGTGACCCCCAAACCTCCCTTTGGGTGCAGGTTATGGAACTGGGGGACGTTTAGTGACCCCCAAACCTCCCTTTGGGTGCAGGTTATGGAACTGAGGGACGTTTAGTGACCCCCAAACCTCCTCTTGGGTGCAGGTTATGGAACTGGGTGACGCTTAGTGACCTCCAAACCTCCCCTCGGTGCGGGATGTGGAATCGGAGGACGTTTAGTGACCCCCAAACCTCCTCTCGGGTGCAGGTTATGGAACTGGGGGGCGTTTAGTGACCCCCAAACCTCCTCTCGGGTGCAGGTTATGGAACTGGGTGACGCTTAGTGACCCCCAAACCTCCCCTCGGTGCGGGATGTGGAATTGGGGGACGTTTAGTGACCCCCAAACCTCCCTTTGGGTGCAGGTTATGGAACTGGGGGACGTTTAGTGACCCCCAAACCTCCTCTCGGGTGCAGGTTATGGAACTGGGGGACGTTTAGTGACCCCCAAACCTCCTCTCGGGTGCAGGTTATGGAACTGGGGGACGTTTAGTGACCCCCAAACCTCCCCTCGGGTGCAGGTTATGGAACTGGGGGGCGTTTAGTGACCCCCAAACCTCCCTTTGGGTGCAGGTTATGGAACTGGGGGGCGTTTAGTGACCCCCAAACCTCCTCTCGGGTGCAGGTTATGGAACTGGGTGACGTTTAGTGACCCCCAAACCTCCCTTTGGGTGCAGGTTATGGAACTGGGGGACGTTTAGTGACCCCCAAACCTCCTCTCGGGTGCAGGTTATGGAACTGGGGGACGTTTGGTGACCCCCAAACCTCCCCTTGGTGCATGATGTGGCATCGGACGACACTTAGTGACCCCCAAACCTCTCCTCGGTGCGGGATGTGGAATTGGGGGACGTTTGTTGACCCCCAAACTTCCCCTCGGGTGCAGGTTATGGAACTGGGGGACGTTTAGTGACCCCCAAACCTCCTCTCGGGTGCAGGTTATGGAACTGGGGGACGTTTAGTGACCCCCAAACCTCCTCTCGGGTGCAGGTTATGGAACTGGGGGGCGTTTAGTGACCCCCAAACCTCCCCTCGGGTGCCGGGATGTGGAATTAGGGGACGTTTAGTGACCCCCCCCGACTTGATGCCCCCGCACTCACCGCTCCCCCTCGCTCCCCCGGCCCCCGGCAGGTGTGGTTCAAGAACCGTCGAGCCAAGTGGCGGAAGCGGGAGCGGAACCAGCAGCTGGACCTGTGCAAGAACGGCTACGTGCCCCAGTTCAGCGGGCTGGTGCAGCCCTACGACGACGTCTACGCCGGCTACCCCTACAACAACTGGGCCGCCAAGAGCCTCCCCCCGGCGCCCCTCTCCACCAAGAGCTTCACCTTCTTCAACTCCATGACCCCCCTCTCGTCGCAGCCCATGTTCTCGGCGCCCAGCGGCATCTCCTCCATGAACGTGCCGTCGGGGATGGGCCACTCGGCCGTGCCGGCCATGGCCAACTCGGGCCTGGGCAACATCAACAACCTGGGCGGTTCGTCGCTCAACTCGGCCATGTCGTCGCCGGCCTGTCCCTACGCGCCGCCGGGCTCGCCCTACAGCGTCTACAGGGACACTTGCAACTCCAGCTTAGCCAGTCTCAGACTCAAATCCAAGCAGCACTCGGGCTTCGGCTACGGCGGCTTGCAGAGCCCCGGCTCCGGCCTAAACGCCTGCCAGTACAACAGCTGACGGCCCCGGCGACGGCCACCCCCGGGAGAGAGCGGCCCCGACAAAGGAAAAATTACCATTTAACAAAAATTTAAAAAAAATAAAAAAAATTAAAAAAAACAAAAAAAAATTTTAAACTCTTACACCCGATTCGTCGAGAGTAAAACCCGAGCGAGCGAGAGAGGGGGAAAAAAAAGAGGAGGGAAAAAAGCCGCGATTAAAAAAAAAAAAAAAATAATAAAATAAAAATAAAAATTTCCCCGAAACTCTGCGGACTAGAAAAAAAAAAAAAAAAAAAAATCTTGATGCAACCGACAAAGCAGCGCTTGAAATGAGAATAATAAAAGGAAATAAATAAATGAACCATCGGAAAAAAAAAAAAAAAAAAAAAAAAAAAAAAAACACGAACCGTAAACGGACCAGAAAACTTTTTGAAGAGAGAGACATCGAAATCTGGTAGATGGATGAGTTGCAATTTTTTTTTTTTTTTTTTTTCCTTCTTCTGGATTGATGCGGGTTGGACGTGTTTACTTGAACTTGCACAGGGGGGTTCGGCCTCACGTGATTGGGGGGGGGAGGGTGGGGGGGGGGAGAGAAAAGCCTCGGTGGGGAGAGCTGGTGGGACTAGGAGAGAGTTTGGTGACTGGTGTCTTGTTTACCACTGAGGAACAGAGTCACATTCGGAAAATTAAAAAAAAAAAATAAAATTAAAAAAAAATAAATAACCAAACCAAAAGGGGATGGGGTGGGTGGGGGGGGGGGGGATGTTTATAAATCGCAGATTCTGCGTTGGGGGGGGAAATGAAATGGTTAAAATATTAGGTATGAAACTATTAAAAAAAAAAATAATAATAATGACAAGGGTCAACCACTTATATTAAGGTTATATTTATATCTACCGTTTAACGTTGTGCCGGATCATTGTCCTTGGCCGTTGAATAAACTGTTTTTAAAACGCATGGTTCTTGATGATTTTTTTTTTTTTTTTTAATTTTCTTTAGTCTGAAGCTCTAATCTAGTCATTCCTCAGCCTAAGCAGCTCAAGGTCCTCCTACCTCTTCAACTTTTGAGGGGAGAGAGCACCAAAACCCTCTGAGGACGCAAAAACTCTTCCTTCTCCTCATCCCAAAAGTCTTACATTGATAATGAAATTATCATTTGTCTATATTTAAATCTAAGGAGGTTTTTTTTATTTCTCTTTTTAAAAAAAAATAATGATGAACCTGAATTGCTTTTAGAGAGTGTTGTGAGCAAGGAGGTTGGTTATTTTTCTCTTAAAAAAAAATAATGATGAACCTGAATTGCTTTTAGAGAGTGTTGTGAGCAAGGAGGTTGGTTATTTTCCTCTTAAAAAAAAATTATAAACCTGAATTGCTTTTAGAGAGTGTTGTAAACAAGGAGGTTGGTTTTTTTCTCTTAAAAAAAAAAAATTATAAACCTGAATTGCTTTTAGAGAGTTTTCTAAGCAAGGAGGTTGGTTTTTTTTTTCTCTTAAAAAAAAAAAAATTATAAATCTGAATTGTTTTTAGAGAGTGTTGTGAGCAAGGAGGTTGGTTTTTTTTCCTCTTAAAAAAAAAAATATAAACCTGAATTGCTTTTAGAGAGTCTTGTAAACAAGAAAAAAAAAAAAGAGGAAAAATGGTTTGTTTCAAAGCAAATCCAGATTTTGCGTCTCTGCCGGAGAAATGAGGAGCTTGGCCGAGCGAAAAGGTTGGTTATTGAGATTATTGAAGCTGAAAGCTCTTCCTTGCTTTTGGAACTGGGAGGGAAAAAAAAACAAGGAATCTCCCTCAAAAAAAAAAAAAAAAAGGAGGGGGAAAAAATTATAATCTTAAGGTGTTACTGTGTAAAGGTAGCTACTTTAACAAGCGCTTGTTGACAAAAGAAAAAGGGGAAAAATTATAATCTTAAGGTTTTATTATCTTAAGGTGTTTTTGTGTAAATGTAGCTACTTTGACAAGTGCTTGTTGGTCAAAAAAAAAAGGGAAAAAATATAATCTTAAGGTGTTTTTATCTTAAGGTGTTTTTAGGTAAATGTGGCTACTTTGACAAGTACTTGTTGGCCCAAAAAAAAGAAAAAAAGGAAAAAAAAATATAATCTTAACTTTTTATTATCTTAAGGTGTTTTTAGGTAAATGTAGCTACTTTGACAAGTGCTTGTTTGTCAAAAAAAAAAGGAAAAAATATAATCTTAAGGTGTTTTAATTAAGATATTTTTATCTTAAGGTGTTTTTATGTAAATGTAGCTACTTTGACAAGTACTTGTTGGTCAAAAAAAAAGGGAAAAAATATAATCTTAAGGTGTTTTTATCTTAAGGTGTTTTTGTGTAAATGTAGCTACTTTGACAAGTGCTTGTTGGTCAAAAAAGGGAAAAAATATAATCTTAAGGTATTTTTATTTTTATTTTAAGGTGTTTTTATGTAAATGTAGCTACTTTGAGAAGCGCTTGTTGACAAAAGAAAAAGGGGAAAAATATAATCTTAAGGTTTTATTATCTTAAGGTGTTTTTAGGTAAATGTAGCTACTTTGACAAGTGCTTGTTGGTAAAAAAAAAGGGGGAAATAATCTTAAGGTATTTTTATCTTAAGGTGTTTTTAGGTAAATGTAGCTACTTTAACGAGTGCTTGTTGACAAAAGAAAAAGGGAAAAAATATAATCTTAAGGTTTTATTATCTTAAGGTGTTTTTAGGTAAATGTAGCTACATTGACAAGTACTTGTTGGCCAAAAAAAAAAAGGGAAAAAATATAACCTTAAGGTTTTATTATCTTAAAGTTTTATTATCTTAAGTTTTTTATTATCTTGAGGTGTTATTATGCAGATGTAGCTACTTTATCAAGTGCTTGTTGGCAAAAAAAATTCCAAAAACACCAAAAAAACCATGGAAATGATAAATATGAACTTTACGAATACGCATACAAACCACATATGGAGTTTGCAGGCATCTTTGTGGCTTATTTTAATTTTTTTTTTTCCGATACTTATTCCTTGTCGATGACCAAGAAGCATAATCTAAACTGCACAAAGTGCTTCTCTCCCTGTGTTATTTTCCCACCTGTGGTAAACGGTTCCGCTGGATGTTTCGGTTATGTTGTCGTGGACGAGGCTGCCCCTATATCTATTTGTTTTAGAAGTTATATTTTGTGGTTTATTATTTTTTTCTTTTCTTTCCGAAGTTAAAAGGATGGGAATCATAACAATAAAAAAAAAAGAATAATAACGAAAAAAAGCCAACAGGACCCGAGTTGAAACGAAATGTAGAAGTGATTTTAATGTTCTTTTTTTATTATTATTTTTTTTTCTGGTTGTAAGAGGTCGACTGGAGGAGAAGCAAAGCAGCTTTGGCCCCTCCGCTCCCCCCACTGGACTTGCTCCCTGGCCCCTCTCCTGCACCCCCAGGGCCACTGGAAATCCTCCCCACCTCCAGTTTTATAGCAGATTTTTTTTTTTCCTGCTGCTGTTTTGGCTGCTTTTCGACTCCTGGATTTTTTTTTTTTTTTTTTTTTTTTTAAATTTTTTTTTTCTCCCACCAAACCATCACACCCGGAACCTGGAGTCTGTGTGTGTGTGTGTGTGTGTGTGTTTGTTTTCTCCTCAAAGGGTTAATCCTGCCCTCCCCCCTCTCAGCCTCTTTCCCTTTTCCTCCTTTTCCTAAGGTGCGTTTTGCTCTTGCTCCTCTGAACGAGCTCCCGATATCCCGAATTTTAAGGTTTTTTGGGGGTTTTTTTGCTTTATTTCTTGCTGCGTTTCTATTTTATTCCTTTCCCCCGAGTGAGAATTTTAAGGGTTTTGGGATTTTTTGCTTTATTTCTTGCTGCGTTTCTATTTTATCCCTTTCCCCCGAGAGAGCAGGGAAGCCTCTAATTTCGTTGCAGCTTCATTAACGCTATGAACATTAATCATATTTTGTGAAAAAAAAATTTACCATCATAATAATAGTAACTATAATAATAGTAACAGTAATAACAATAGTAATAACAATAACAGCAAGAATAACAATAACAATAATAATAATGATTATGATGGTGATAATAATAGTAACAATAATAACAATAGTAATAACAATAACAGCAAGAATAATAATAACAATAACAACAACAATAAAAATAATAATGATAATAATGATTATGATGATGATAGTAATAGTAACTATAATAATAGTAACAGTAATAACAATAGTAATAACAATAACAGCAAGAATAACAATAACAACAACAATAACAATAATAATAATGATTATGATGGTGATAATAATAGTAACAATAATAATAGTAACAATAATAACAATAGTAATAACAATAACAGCAAGAATAACAATAACAACAACAATAATAATGATATTAATGATTATGATGATAATAGTAACAATAATAACAATAGTAATAACAATAATGATAATAATGATTATGATGATGAAGATAATAATAGTAACAATAATAGCAACAATAATAACAATAGCAATAACAATAATGATAATAATGATTACGATGATGATGATAATAATAATAGTAACAATAATAATAGTAACAATAATAACAATAGTAATAACAATAACAGCAAGAATAACAATAATGATAACAATAACAATAATAATAACGATGATGATGATGATGAAAATAAGAATAAGAATAACAAGAATAATAACAAGAACAATAATAATAATAACAACAACGATGACTTCATTAAGCCAACGAAATCATCAGATTCTCCTCTGTCGGACCCCCCGGCAGCAGCTGGAAAAGCTGCCCCTCTCCTCTCCATCCCCCCCGAACCCCCCCTGCGTAGTTTGCACGGATGCAGGTTTGCGGATGCTGCGCTGAGCCAACCAGGCTGCAGGGCAATTGGGATCCGACCCTGCGGAGCACCCGTCGAGAGGTTTGGGGGATTTTCGGGGGCTCCGTGGTGACTTTATCCCTTTCTGGAGAATCAGAGATGGGGGGGAAAAAAACACCCTTTTTCCCCCTCTGGTTTCCATCCCAGAGGGTGTCTGCAAGTCCTTGGCTGCTGGTGCAGTCTGGATTTTTGGTGCTTGTTTTCCTGGAGGTAGCACTGTTAGTCCTGAACACAAATCCTACCTTGAGCTGCTGTGGGTTTTGGGGTCCCGCACCTCCCTGGGGTTCATCCTGCGTGATGGAGCTGGGGGAGCAAGGACACAGCCCTACCCTGAGCTGCTGTGGGATTTGGTGTCCCGCACCTCCCCAGGGCTCATCCTGTGGGATGGAGTTGGGGGAGTAAGGACACAGTCCTACCCTGAGCTGCTGTGGGATTTGGTGTCCCGCACCTCCCCAGGGCTCATCCTGTGGGATGGAGTTGGGGGAGCAAGGACACAGTCCTACCCTGAGCTGCTGTGGGTTTTGGGGTCGTGCACCTCCCTGGGGCTCATCCTGTGGGATGGAGCTGGGGGAACAAGGCCACAGCCCTACCCTGAGCTGCTGTGAGGGTTGGTGTCCTGCACCTCCCTGGGGTTCATCCTGTGGGATGGAGCTGGGGGAGCAAGGCCACAGCCCTACCCTGAGCTGCTGAGAGTTTGGAGGTCCCACACCTCCCCGGGGCTCATCCTGCAGGATGGAGTTGGGGAGCAAGGCCACAGCCCTCCTGAGTCGCTCGCTGGCTGGCATCCTCCTCCCAGCACAGGAGGGGAAGCCGATCCACCTCTGCCGGGTGAAATCTAGGCATCCCAACACATTTATGGCTCAGGGAAAGGAAAATTCCGAGGAGACGCCGAGCAGAAAGCAGCTCCTCCACCTTCCCTGCGCTCTTTGGCGGGTGCCCTGCTTCCAGTCGCTTGTAGGTCTCCCCTGCAATGGTTAGAGCCTCAGTTATTTGGTGTGTCTCAAGCAGGGCTTGGGATGACCTTACCCAAGCACAATTTCATAGAATCATAGAACAACCAGGTTGGAAGAGACCCATCGGATCATCGACTCCAACCATTCCCATCAAACGCTAAACCATGTCCCTCAGCACCTCATCCACATGCACCTTAAACACCTCCAGGGAAAGCGAGTCAACCCCCTCCCTGCTCAGCCTGCTCCCAATGACCCTTCCTGTGATTTTTTTTTTTCATAATATCCAGCCTAAACCTCCCCTGGTGGAGCTTGAGGCCATAAATTTCCTTAGGGATATTCCTTTGGAGGTGCCCAGGTGTGTGCCCCCTGCTCTCAGCTGTATAACAGTCCCCCTGGGTCCCCAAAGTGGGGGTCCCCCCATATAAAACTCTCTTCACATTCTGGTTTTTGAACTCCCGGTGCCAGCGTCTGCCTGCTGGGTGTTTCCATGCACCGGAGGCGATGGTTTTCCATCCCTCGCCCTGCGCATTCATAGAATCATAGAATCATAGAATCATTTCTCCAACTGGGTTTCCGGCGCACGAAGCTCGAGAAGGGATTCCTGGAGCTGCATCGCTCGGACCTCGCAGAGCTCCAGCCCTGGTGGGACTGACCCCTGCCCACCGGCTGCAGCTTTGCCTTTAGTCCAGGAGAGCAAATACTTGGAGGCAGAGGAAGAGCTGAATCAAGTTTTCCATTTGTTCTGGTTTACCTATTAACATTTTCCAAGGCGAAGCTGCCTGGGGAGCACTCACATTCCTACCTGGGCCAGGGCTTTGCTTGGGACCACTGGAGGGTCCCCAGGGTTCCCACACAACCAGCACAGAATTTGCCGCACACTGGAGGCTCCTGTTGCCCCAGATGAAGTTCACAAACTCTTTCTGCCTCAGACCGCGCCGTTCGTTGGAGATTAAATGTCTTCTAATAAAAAGCTGTGGTCAGTTTAACTCCGCGTCGCATATTTTTCTTTATCTGTGGCCTGGAACCCGGCAAACTATGCAAAGTCCCATTTAAATTAATGGGATGCTTCAGCCCTGATTTTAATGGGATTTCGTATAATAAAAATAACACTTCGAAATGCCCTAACGTTTCGCTGCAACAAAAAGTCGCTGGAACGGGGATAATAAAAATAGAGGCTTTATATGAAACCTATGAAGGTTTTTGTCATTAACTTCAATGCCGCAGTTTCAGGCTTTATTATTTTAGCTCACTCTTGTATAAGTAAAAAAATTACTTTACCAATTAAACAAGAATCTGTGACAACTTTTCTCTTCCAGCCTCATATGTGCAAATTTAGTTTGATATTAACAAAACAGCCAAGATATCCAGACCCATAAAGCAGCCTGTAAACAAAGGCTGAGAGCAAATAAAAATAAGAAGCTACATATTGTTTTTGTCCATCAAACAATGTTAAGTTGTTACTTTAAATAAATAAAAACAAACAATGCTTCAGATCCTTTCTTTAATCTATCCAGGAGCACAGTTTCGCGCTCACCCCCTCGCAGAAAACAGTAAAAAAAAACCCTTCAAAGTAAAATATGTTTTAATTAAGAAAGCTGCAAAATGAAATCCACAGCTATGCAGCGAGAGGCTCCTCTTGCAGCTCGAGCCGCTCGGGTAAAGCTGCTCTTATTAACAAGCTACAGGCTATGCTCTGCTCCCAACTGATTAAGCAGTAGGGCTGGAGGCAGAGTTTCTATCAAAAATGTTTCAATGGCAGCCAGTCTTTTCTTTCGCGGCGTCGTTTGGGGTTTGTTTTTATTTTTTTTTTACAAGAAAAAATAATTTGTTTGTCCCCAACTGCGATTCCTCTAATGAAGAAAGCACACGGGCAAACGTTTTATTTACCGAAAACCTTCCCAACAAATAAAACATCCCATAGGAAATAAAAAAAAAATAAGAAAAAATGAAAGAACATATGTATTTGATTTTTTTTTTTCCGCCGTCTTCATCCAAGTGATTTCTTGCAAAGACCCAAGTCGCCGCGTTCGGTCTCGGCTAGAGACTGAGCGAATTTGCTCGCAAATCTTCCCAGGAGCTCGTGCCCGTGGGCAAACCCCACGGATGAAAATGAGCAGAACCAGCTCCTCCCGACACCTCGATGCAGACCTACAAGTCGGTGTGACGATGCCTCCCCAGAAGAACATGTAAAAGAGTTCTCGATGCTGATTGCTAATTCCAGTCTCGCACAGCAGCTTCAGAGCTTCTCCCCCCACTACCCAAAAAAAAAAATATATATCTATGTGTTAATATGCAAGAAACAAAAATCTGACTTCGTATGAGCAGGGACAAAGTAGCTGCCGTCCCTCAGGAGCGCAAAGCAATTTATTTTACAGGCTTCAAAGCGATACTTGCCTGGGTACGGGAGATTAGCAGTGGGATTTTCAAAAGCCCTATGTGAGTGAGGACCAGATTTTAAAAAAAAAAAAAAAGATGCAGCGAATCAGTCCTGGTGTAAGATTTTCCTCGAAGTGAGTTAGGCACCTGGGATTTAGTCGCCAAGAGTGAGACTTTTAGAGGGATTTAGGTGTCTAAAGGTACAGCTGAGCAGGCAGTGGGATCTTTAAGAGCACCCAGTGCTGTCAGAGGTATCAGCTGCAGCTCCTTCTGAGTCTCCTCTAGCTGCTTGGGTGAGACTGTGAGAAGCCAAATCCCTTCCAAAGACTCTCTCCTCAAAAATTCCCATTCTCCCTCCATTCCTTTTTTTTTTTTTTTTTCTTTTTTTTCCTCCAAAAAGTCTAGAAGGAGGGTTCACTCATTTAAGAGAAGATCCAGGGAAATGCTTAAGCATTTGCTTATGCAAGGAAACTACCCAGCAAAACACAAAACACTCTGGGCATGAGGTGAAGCCCTGGTCCCACCCAAGTCCTACTGAGGTCCCACTGCTGTCTATGAGGAGTGGGACTCTGCCCCATGGACTACCACAACGCTGTTCGTGCCCTGCTGGAGCCAGGAAAGTGGAGTTCCTAAAAGTTAAGCTTAAAGCTAAGTGAGGTGAGGGAAAGGGTTTGGAGAACGGTGCTCTCGCAAACCCGTGTTTGAAGTAAGGTCCTACGTTTAATCTTGTGCTCTCACAAAGCAAAACCCCCCACTCTGCAGACATTTAAAGGGGTAGGTTTTGAACCTTTGGAAGCAAACCTGGAGAAGGCTGGGGGCCCGTCCGCTCTCCCTTCCCTGGGATTCAGCTGACTCAGGCAGCAGCCTCCCCTCCTTCGGTTGCAGAAGGCAGCAGCTTTTGGGAGAAGCTTTTAGGAGCAGTTTTTGGGAAAAGCTCACCTTCCCTGGAGGTGTTTAAGGGATGGGTAGACGAGGTGCTGAGGGACATGGGTTAGCGTTTGATAGGAATGGTTGGACTCGATGATCCAGTGGGTCTCTTCCAACCTGGTTGTTCTATGATTCTATGATTCTATGATTTCAACAAGCTCTGACAGCACACGCATCTCTTCATTCCATGGCTACCCTGCCCTGTGTGCTTTACCCCTCCTCCTCCCTCCTTCCTTACCTGTTATCCCACACAACTCCCAGTCTACCTGAAGCCTACCTGGATGTACAATTGCACTGTCAGGTTGTACACATCTCTTTATTTATGTACCTTCATCTACCTGACCTCTGACCTGAGATCATAGCTCTAAATTTCTTATTTACTTGCACACTCCGAGCTCTCTGGTCTAACAGTTCTACCTACACATATTTTATTTGCTCCTCTCTATCTGAGATCCACTCATTTATCCAGCCTCCTACCTCCCTGCAGCCAACAAACACCATAAAACTTTATCATACATAAACCTGACAACTCCTCCTTTGACATATGTACCTAATCTTCCTTCTTTTGTTTTAACACAGTTTAGCATCAACTAAATACAAATATATCACTCATTTCTACCTGTTCCTCTAAGGTACAAGGTTAAGATATAGTTGGGGGTAGGTTAAGTGCTTAGTGCTTAAAGTTAGGGTCAGGGCTTGAGCTTAGGATTGGGTTGAAACTGGTTTAGCGTTAGGGTTAGTTCAGCATTTCACAGAATCACAGAATAACCAGGTTGGAAGAGACCCACCGGATCATCGAGTCCAACCATTCCTATTACATACAATTTAGGATCTGGCTCGGTGAGGAATGGTTTAGAATCATAGAGTCATAGAATCATAGAACAGCCAGGTTGGAAGAGACCCATCAGATCATCGAGTCCAACCATTCCCTTCAAACACTAACCCATGTCCCTCAGCACCTCGTCTACTCATCCCTTAAACACCTCCAGGGAAGGGGAATCAACCACCTCCCTGGGCAGCCTATTCCAATGCCCAATGACCCTTTCCGTGAAAGGTTTAGGTTTAGGACAGGATCATAGTCAGCACCAGGGGCAATGTTAGGGTCTCATCTTGTGTTCTAACTAGGTGCTGTGTGCAGAATTTTCAGTGAGATTAGTGTTATGGGTTAGTGCAGTGTTCAGATATTGTTAGGAGTTAGATTTGGCTTAGCGTTTCATTAAAATAAGCTTTAATCTTAGGGCTGGGTTTGTGTCAGGATTTACAGTTAGGGGTAGTTTTAGGATTGACTTGGAGTCCCATCTCAGCCTTGATCATGTCGTTTCTCTACTTTCGTTGCTTGTGCAAACAGATCTGTTCTCTTTCTGTCTCTCTTATGACTGCAGATCACCTCATTTTCTCTCCCACACATCCCGGTAAGTGCTTCTAGTTCACTTTCATAACACTTCGTAATCCATTTTCCTCATGTATTCTCATTTCCCTGACCTCTTTGCCTGCTTTGCATACAGGCATGTCTCGTACATCTCGTCTATCACACATCTACTAATCACTCTCGCCCTTTCTTATAGCCCTAATGTATTCACCGTTTCTGCTTTCGCTTGTCATGCCCAAGACATCAGTGCACCTAATGCCACAATTAACTGATGCCTTTTTTGCAGCCTCTTATAGACAAACTCATTAAACTAATGCCTGCGACTACTTACCTATCTGATCAATCTGATGCAAATTGTAATTAATCTCTCCGGATTTTCATAGAACATGGTAAACGGCGTATTTCCATCTTCCTCCTTTGTCCCATCCATATTCATCTCTGTGCTCACCCCTACCCACTCGGTCGAGTTTCCTGGTACCCACTCATCTGGTATGTGCATCCACAGCCTTCTCCATCAATCATCCTGTCCAGGATTTACTGCCTCGATTAACATCCCTCTAATTCATACTTAATCATCAGGCTAATTTCTCAACACTCCCAGCTCATGAATACTCCTCTGCCTCTCTATCTACCCCATACCTCGTCCGACCTGTTCGCTTGCTAATTGTTCCAAGTTTGGTTTTTTTCCAGCATAATCTCTTTATTCTCTATGAATTTTATATGAGATCTATTTACTCCTGTTTAATCTGCTTTTTTTCCATATCTACTCTTCTCTCTTGTTTGTGCACTTTATCTTTTTTTTTTTTTGGGGGGGGGGAGGGGCTCTGCCCAGCGCTTTCTTCACTCCTCTATGTCTTCTATGTCACCTTCTTCACACTTCTCTTTGTATTTGCAGGGAGTCTCGATGTCTCGATACCCTCTTTATGGGCATGTGACTTATCTATTGCTCTATTAACTACTCATCTATTAACTGGGTTATTCTTCTTTTATCTGTTCCTTCTTCTGTCCACATTCCCGTAATCAGTGCCCTATTTAACTCATCTGCCTGGATTTTCCGTCTGTATCAGTCATATATTTATTCCACCAGACCAACTATCTTCCCATCCTTTTACCCAGACAAGACGCGTTCCAGCTCTCATAAACCTGCTCATCTCCATCGCATTTCTTTCTCTTTTGGCCTTTCATGAATCCATCTGCTCTCCACAGGTTTATCTGGTCAATCTTTCTAGCTAGAAGAAGCCCTGTTAATCACCTCTTCAGTCAGTAGATATACCTGTCCCTTCATCCATCTGATTTCTACTCAGGGGGTAGACGAGGTCCTGAGGGACATGGTTTAGTGTTGATAGGAATGGTTGGACTCAATGATCCAGTGGGTCTCTTCCAACCTGGTGATTCTATGATTCTATGACCTAACCCCAGAGTATTCCAAGTACTCCCAGTGGATCATTTAGAATCATAGAATCACAGAATCATAGAACAACCAGGTTGGAAGAGACCCATCCCATCATCGAGTCCAACCATTTCTTCCTCCTTCCATCCATTCCCCCATTTCAGATTTGTTAGCTCCACTGCTGCTCGTGCCACTTTTATTTAATTTAGCCCAGAATATCTCTACGAATCTCTTTACCTAAATGTGTTAATTGATACAGGTATCAATTCATGTCTCCATTTATTCCATACGTCTCAGCAAGTTTTCTATTCTATCTGCACTTATCTACCTGCTGCCTATTGTAGTTACATACTTACAATATCTCCTTGCGATAGTGCACATTTCCATGTTTTAATCTATCCATATTACATTTACTCTGATTAACTTCCCAGCCACCCAGCAGTTACTTTACCGAACCAGTTCTGCTCTCTCTCTTCCACATTTATCTGTCCCACACCCACTCAACAAATCAATACGTGTTATACAGACACTTATTTGCTCATTTTAACATGGTTATCAGGCTTGCGTTCACTGCAATCCACCTCATGCTTGTCTGCCCATCTAGCTAATTTCAGGCTTATTCTAAGCTCCTCTCTTCCTTCCTTCCTTCCTTCCTTCCTTCCTTCCTTCCTTCCTTCCTTCCTTCCTTCCTTCCTTCCTTCCTTTCTCTCTTTCTTTCTCTCTCTCTCTCTTTCTCTCTTTCTCTCTTTCTCTCTCTCTTTCTCTCTTTCTCTCTTTCTCTCTCTCTCTCTCTTTCTCTCTCTCTTTCTCTCTTTCTCTCTTTCTCTCTTTCTCTCTTTCTTTCTCTTTCTCTCTCTTTCTCTCTTTCTCTCTCGCTTTCTCTCTTTCTCTCTCTCTTTCTCTCTCTCCCTTTCTCTCTTCCTCTCTCTGTCTCTCTTTCTCTCTTGCTCTCTCTTTCTCTCTTTCTCTCTCCCTCTCCCTCTCCCTCTCTCCTTCTCTACATCTTTCTCTCCATAGCTCTCCCATACCTCATTCTACATTTTCAAATACTTCTATTTTAGGACAAATCCAGCCAGTGCCTCTTCTGTCCATGTTTTTCTCCCATGACTTTGCTCTGCAGCCCATCAGCCACCTCATCCCTATCCAGCCGGACTCCTACCTACAATTTCCACCCACTCAGGTGGGTTTTGCTCTAACACAGCACATCCCACTTCTATTCTAGTCGTCCTGATGTGCAACCAGACGACACTCACTAAATTCCCGGCTTGGTCATTTAGTCTGTGTTCAAATACACATTTTCCCTCTACCACTACGTCTTCTGTATTAATATAAAACTATCCATCCCCCGACCAGACCCTCTGTGAGCCTATTAATGATGCCAATTCCTCTAATCCTTCTGGACCTGCCTGTGTAGCTCTACCCACTTCTTCCTCTCTGTTTATCTCGAGTGCCCATCAGTTTACACCATAAAATCCAGCAACCAACATGTGGCCATTCGAACCAGGAGCTCAACACACTCTCCCTCATTTTACACAAGAGGTAATTTAGTTCAAAGTGACTCTCAGTAACAACCCTTTTATCGATCAGCCTTGTAGCAGAACGATGGGTACAGGGATGTAGAGAGCAAAAACGGACATTGAGTAAATGATAGGAATGGTTGACTTTTGACAGGAATGGTTGGACTCAATGATCCGATGGGTCCCTTCCAACCTGGTTGTTCTATGATTCCGTGATTCTATGAAATGTCATGGAACTCCAAGTGTCTCAAAGCAGAAATAGCTGCAAACAAGCAGGAGTTTGTTCTGGTGGGAAGGGGGTCAAGACTATTATGCAAACGAGCTGAAGAAAGGTATACACTGGGAACAGATTAAATAATCATCTCTGTGAACTGGGTGAGTTTTTGGGAGACAGGACCAATTTCTCCAACTTTAAACATCTGCCTGGCTGTGGCGGCTGCAGAGGTGTTATGCAGGTATGTCCTTTGTTGTTGATGTCAGGATAAGAGAACTGACATCAAAGCTTTCCACTCTCTCCTCTTCCACGGGTAGATGAGGTCTTGAGGGACTTGGTTTAGTGTTTGATAGGAATGGTTAGACTAGAAGATCCGATGGGTCCCTTCCAACCTGGTTGTTCTATGATTCTATGATTCTCCTTCCAAGTTTGATTTCCAGTTTTTCATGATACTCCAAATCTTTTCCCAACCAGGCAAAGCTACACCTGCCTGCAGCTGTTCCGCTGGGGGGTTCTGTGCTGTAAAGCAGATACACAACCCCTTCCCCTCCCCTTCTCGCTCTTAGTCATCTTTTATTTTTCTTCCACTGAAATTCTAGACTCTGACCTGGGTTCCAGCAAGGGTTCCTGCATGGCCGGAAGGGTGAAAATCTTTGAAGTTCTGAGTTTGAAACTGTTCAGGCCCAGGAATTTGGATTAGAAGGATGCTGAGCTGCGGGATTCAGGTTTGAGTGCTTTGCTGTTATTTTCTTTCATAGAATCATAGAATCATAGAAGCGTAGAACAACCAGGTTGGAAGGGACCCATCGGATCTTCTAGTCCAACCATTCCTATCAAACACTAAACCATGTCCCTCAGGACATCATCCACCCGTGTCTTAAACACCTCCAGGGAAGGTGAATCAACCACCTCCTTGGGCAGCCTATTCCAATGCCCAATGACCCTTTACATGAAAAACTTCCTCCTAATCTCCAGCCTAAATCTCCCCTGGTGGAACTTGAGGCCATTCCCTCTTGTCCTTTCCCCTGTCCCTTGGGAGAAGAGCCCAGCTCCCTCCTCTCCACAACCTCCTTTCAGGTAGTTGGAGAGAGCAATGAGGTCTCCCCTCAGCCTCCTCTTCTCCAGCCTAAACACCCCCAGCTCTCTCAGACACTCCTCATAGGTTCTGTTCTCCATTTCTTAAACCATTACTTTCAAAAACTCCACCAGCATCACCCGATGCCAAAACATTTCTGGGATGAGTGAATCATCAGGTGGCAAAGAGTAATAATAAGGTGAGTCTGGAAGCACACGGAGTTTTGCTTCCAGGTGCCGCAGAGGGAGCTGAGGACCGGGAATGTTTGCTGAGTCCCTGCAAAGTCATACACGTGGCAGGAGCTGGGGGAGAGGAGGGCAGGAGTTGGGAAACTCTTGGGAAAGTGTCATAAATACCTCTTGATATTCCCCGAGATAGCAGAGCCTGTGCACGCACTGCTGGCCCCAATCACCGGCCTGTGCGAGAAATTGTTTGTCTTGGTCTTTGCATTAGGTAAATGCCCAACCCGAATTCACTGATAAAAGCAGACACCAAAAAAAAAAAAAAAAAAAGAAAAGAAAAAACAACCCAGAGACAAGGTCTCCTTGGGCCCCCAATCAACAACAACAACAAAAAAAAAAGCAGTGACCAGACAGCCATTTAGTGAGCATCTCAAAGTTATCTACCGTCTGCTGGAGAGGCTTTAAAGGCATCAGATTTGTGTGTTTGGCTCAAGCCAAGCGAATTGGAGTCTAAAGCTTTTTCCTTGAATTCAAGGCTGTGTTTACTGCAGTCAGGGTTGAGGGGAAGGAGGCAACCCCGAAGCCCTCCCTCCCTCCTCCTCTTCCCCCACCCTGCAAGCCCCAGGCTTGAAACTTGATTTAAAAAAAAAAAAAAAATACAAGATTGAATTTCAGTTTGCAGGATTAGGGAGACGACTTTTAGGGGCTGCTTGTTGGAAAAAAAGCAAAGCAAAGCAGCTGGGAGGGATTAGGCTGAGCTGGCGTCTGCACTTTCAACTGATTCAATTTTGCTCCACAAGACATTGTATCTGAGCCTTTCTGGAGACTATTCAAAGCAAATAATTTTCATTTTACCATTTGGTAAGTGATCAGAGTCTATTTTTAGTGTTTTGGAAGCGTCGGGTTTTCTCTCTCTCCTTTTCTTTTCTCTTCTTTTTTTTTTTTCCTTCCTCCGTTTTCTTCCCCAGTTGAATATCTGCATTTAGGGCTCTCAAGAACAGGCATGTTTGGAGGGAATGTTTACCACAGGCAGCAGCTTCAATTTATTTTATGCCTCACTTCAAGGAGAAAAGGCACCAGCGAGAGGTTGTAGCTGGCAGGGCTGTCAAGCCACTCTCTCTGAAAGCCCAAGCTCTGCACCACTATGATTTTTTTAGGTGTTTCCTTATGATTTTTTCAGGTGATTCCTTACGATTTTGGCAAATCCAGCCTGCGGTCCCTGCAGCTTGTGGGGTTGTTAGTAGAGAATAGAGTCCCCATGTCCAGGGAGAGTTAGGATGCAGCTGAGAGTTCTAGCTGATGTCCCTCCCCTCCACCCCTGCAAAGGTTAATCTGGAAAATTTGTGATGCTTTACACCATCTGTGTTGCTTTCCTTGCATTTTAAACTTGGGAAAAAAACCCTCCAGAAATCAGAAAAGTTTTCTGAAAATAAGGAGAGAATAAAAGTGCTTGCATACTTGCAGGGGGAAATGTTTTTCCTTCCAATTTAAATGTATTTTGCCACTTTTTTTTTTTCTTACATTTCACTTTACTGAAAACTGCAGAGTTTGGAGGATGTTTCTCTTCTCTTC
Organism: Coccyzus lansbergi; assembly: GCA_033558105.1. Lineage (NCBI taxonomy): Eukaryota > Metazoa > Chordata > Aves > Cuculiformes > Coccyzidae > Coccyzus > Coccyzus lansbergi. Next base: position 93,226 of record JAUMJK010001659.1, on the reverse strand, counting down.
TCTTCTCTTCTCTTCTCTTCTCTTCTCTTCTCTTCTCTTCTCTTCTCTTCTCTTCTCTTCTCTTCTCTTCTCTTCTCTTTCTCTTCCCTTCTCTTCCCTTCCTTTGATTCTGGAGCTGCTTGATCCAAGAAAACTAAGAAAAACTAAGGAAAAAAAGTTTCTTGCACAAACTAAGAAAAAACCAGGGACACAGGCAGGATGAGGGTCCCACAGCATCATCCTCTGGTCCCCAACAGCCACAGCAGTTTCCTTAGACTTCGAGAGGTCAAGGGTCTGCAGTTCACTGAAAATACTGTTTGAGAAAAGCTCTTGCAAGCAATGGTTAAAAGCTTTTCTCTTGCTGACTTTGCCACAGATTCATTGTGTACTTTTAGGGCAAATTATTTTTTTTCTCTTTGCATCTTCCCTTACATAAAAGGCCTGCAACAAGGAACAGAAAACAACAGTCACTAGGGTGGTTTTCACTCCAGGAGCATCGATGCCTTCCTCTGTTCCCTAACCCAGAGTTGGTAGGTAATGATATAATATTGAACACTGCATTTCCAAATTAAAAAAAATGATATATGGGTGAGACACCTTGAAGGTGAATGTTTTCCCTTCTTCCACTATATTCTTCAGGAGGTGATGTATATTTTTCAGGTATATTTTTCCTGTCGGTGATGTCTGTAAAGCACTTGCTCTGTGTAATAAGGTGTAGTTTGCTTCCCAAAGCAAGTGGGTGAGTTTATTGATTTTATCTGTAAAATGGGGGTAAAGCATCATTAGGCCCTGACTGGCATCTCCAGGGGGTGTTGGAAGGAGACCACCAGCCCTTTGGGAAGCTCCAACTGCCAAAGAGACCGAGGACCAGGAGTTAGAGGAACATTCACAGAAAGGGTCACTGGGCATTGGAATAGGCTGCCCAGGGAGGGGGTTGATTCCCCTTCCCTGGAGGTGTTTAAGGGATGGGTGGACAAGGTGCTGAGGGACATGGTTTAGAGATTGATGGGAATGGTTGGACTTGATGATCCGATGGGTCTCTTCCAACCTGGTTGTTCTATGATTCTATGATTCTATGATTCAAAAGGAAGAAGGAATGTAAAAAAACCACTACCTGTGTGCTGGGGGGAGGACAGCGTGGGGACTCCTGACAGCATCAGATCCAACAATGGAGCCACAGGTGAGGCAGGGAGGGCGGCAGGGAGACCACCCCCTGAGATGAGAAGGACTTTAGGAAGGTTTGATGCCATGGCTAAGATCAGCTAGTCCTTAAAAGCAAGGGGAAAGCCTCCCCGGCTTTGTTCTCACCGTCCCGGGCTGAGCCTATATCCTGGCTGGATGGTTCAGCCCAAGGAATCCCCCACCCCACAGAGCAACCAGAGCCTGTTGTAATAGCAACACTTAGTTATTCACAAGCTGGAGCAAAAAAAAAAAAGGAATCTGCAAGCAGGGGGAGAGAAGGGGGAGCAAAACACAACCTGATCTTGTAAAAGAAAGCCTTAAAAAAATGCCATAGATGAAGGTCCTTGCACAGGCTTTTTATTTATCAGTCTGCAAGGAGAAGAGGAGAATGCAATAAGCGTGTGGCACACGGGGAACTGGGGGTAGGAGGGTCTCTTCTAATAAAAACAAATGGGTCTGAACAAAGAAAAAGGTTCTGCTGAACGGGAGGTGGCAGATGGCATCGGCCCCACCGTGTTCCCCCTTCAATTGCGGGAAAATATAGTAAAGCAACTTAATGAAAACGCTTAAATAAGCAAACAGGGCAGTTAATTGAACCCATATGCATTAGGAAGGAAATCTAAAGTATACTGATTCATTAAGTTTTATATAACTGTAAACCCCCAGAACCTAAGACAGAGTAAGAAGCCATGATGAAGTGCCAACTCGGAGGAGACCTTCTACCCAGCTTCGCTTCGATCTGTTTTGTTATGACAAGAACAAGTGGTTTTAACAAGTACACCATAAATCAGGAGAGTGCTCTCCGGTCTGGAGTCTTCCAGGTACCAAACTCTGCTGCAAACTCACATTCCTTTCCTTCTGGTAGCGAGTTTTATTTTCCAGGACAGAAATAACTGGAACTTGGATGCTGCCATCAGCAAAGAAAACAAGCAGCGAAGAGCTGGTCCTTGAGGTCTTTATTCACTCTTTAATTCGAGATAACTTAGCCGAATATCCAGACAACAATCCCCGAGTCACATAACAGACCCTATGAGGAGCGGCTGAGAGAGCTGGGGGTGTTTAGCCTAGAGAAGAGGAGGCTGAGAGGAGACCTCATTACTCTCTACAACTACCTGAAAGGAGGTTGTAGAGAGGAGGGAGCTGGGCTCTTCTCCCAAGGGACAGGGGACAGGACAAGAGGGAATGGCCTCAAGTTCCACCAGGGGAGATTTAGGCTGGAGATTAGGAGGAAGTTTTTCACGGAAAGGGTCATTGGGCATTGGAACAGGCTACCCAGGGAGGTGGTTGATTCACCTTCCCTGGAGGGGTTTAAGGCACAGGTAGATGAGGTCCTAAGGGATGTGGTTTAGTGTTTGATAGGAATGGTTGGACTCGATGATCCGATGGGTCTCTTCCAACCTGGTTGTTCTATGATTTTATGATTCTATGAACCGAAGGCCACAGGTCCACAGCACTTGGCTTTGACTGGTAAAAAACAAAATCCTCTTGTTTGCAGTGACCACGTGTGTCCAGCCACGATCTTTCGAGTGGAGAGGTGGTGTAGACAGAAAGCTGGGGCTGGGAAGGCAGCAGCTTTGCTGTCCAACTGGCTCCTTTCTTCTGACAGCTCGGCCATAGCTGCAGTTTAAAAACTGTCTAGAAGGAAAATCCTGGGGTGATAGCTTCTCTGGTCCCATTGAATCATGGAATCATAGAACAACCAGGCTGGAAGAGACCCACCGGATCATCAAGTCCAAACGTGAAGTGAGTGCAAAAGTTTCCTGAAAAACAGGAGAATTTAGGACAAGCTTGGTTCAGGACTTGCCTCCTGTCATTCGGGTCTGGATGTACCAAATTTTGTTCCACTTCCCCTGAGCTCTCCCCAGATCATGAAAAAAGACCTGTTTTTCAGAGAAATATGGTTTAGAGCAAACATAATCTGACAAATGATGATGATTTGATCTCAAGTCATGGAAAAGACAGACAGTTGGGCTTTGGGACTCATTCGAAGTCCTATTACAGTGATCAGAATGAGAAAAGCTGCATCCTCACCAACTTCAGTCTGAATTGAAGATGACCAACAGTCAAGAAGAAGAGTCTTAAGCTAATTGGAAGGACATCAAGCTGGTCCAGGAGGTCACCAGTGACCTCAAAGACACCAAGGCCTTTGCCATTCATCCATTGATGTGCACAACTCATGGATGGGGGATGTAAAATCCACATGAGGGAAGAACTTCTAAATTCAGTTTTCGTGCATGAAGGCTAACCAGGGCAATTCCTGGTGCTCAGGGCTAAACAACAACAACAATCACGTTAAAATAAGCACAAAAGCAGGAAACATCTTTTATGAACATGCAAAATTTTATGGAAAAATACCTTGATTGAAAAAAAAATAGTAAGAAAAGGGCACAGAAGACCTCTAAGTGGGGTCTTTGTAGAATCATAGAATCATAGAATGACTAGGTTGGGAGAGACCCACCGGATCATCGAGTCCAACCATTTCTATCAAACACTAAACCATGTCCCTCAGGACTTTGTCCACCTGCACCTTAAACACCTCCAGGGAAGGTGAATCAACCTTCCCTGAGACTTGCAAGTGTGACGGTTTCTTGATCTCTCCACAGGTAACCCCGTGGGCACCGTGGCGTGAGATGGGGAGCGAAGGTGCATGGGGTGACCTGATCCACGGCGCTTCGGCCATTCTGCAGGATGGATGCAGCCGCCTGAAGGGGAAAAGAAACGCTGGTAGGTGACTGGAGCAGCCCCTGCTGGGATTTCCTGGATGTCAGGCATCGTTAGTGTTAGGGAGACAGAGGGAGAGCTGAAGTGTTGGCCCCAATTCAACAAAGCACTTAAGCGCAAGCTTAACTGTAAGTGCATACTTAAGTCCCTCCTTATATAGCAGAACATATGTTATCGCCCACTGAAGCCTGCGTGAAGTGCATGCTTAAAGTTAAGTGTCTGCGTAAGAGCTTTGTTGAATTAGGGCTGTTGTTCACTTCTAATAATTGATGTCTCCTGGAATATCCGCACTTCTTGTTGCAAACCTGAAGCATCTGCTTTCTCTTGATGTTATTAATACAGTTCGTTCTCTAGGAAAATACACGAAGCTTGAAAATCCGCCGTCGCTGCCTTTGGGAGTGAGCAACCAACAGGTCCTGAGTGTTTCCGTAGAGATCACCCACACCTCCCAGTGCTTCCATTTTAAATCTAGGAAATTTAAAAAGAAGCAAAAGTGGATACAAAATTATGTGGAGTGAACAAAAAAAAACCCCAAATAATCCGAATTTGTTTGATAGGAATAATCTGAATAATCTGAATATGTTTGATAGGAATGGTTGGACTCAATGATCCAGTGGGTCTCTTCCAACCTGGTGATTTTATGATTCTATGAATTTAGCTTGATTTAAAAAATAATCTGAATTTGTTTGATAGGAATGGTTGGACTCGATGATCCGGTGGGTCTCTTCCAACCTGGTGATTCTATGATTCTATAATTCTATGAATTTAGCTTGATTTGAAAAAAAAAAAAAATAGCATTACTAGTGTTAAAAAAAATCTCGAACCATCAGAGATTGCTGGAATATAAACTTGTAAATGGCGATTACATTATTAATGTAAATGTGCATCAAATTAGTACCTATACATGTAAATACATAAATACAAAATTATTCCTATAAATAGAAGAGCTGTGCCAGGAAGTCCTGAACTATGGGAGATTATTGGGATAGGGCTTAACTCCACCATCAAGCAGCAGCAGGGAAATGAAGATAATTCATCGCTTGGGTTCTTTTCAAAGATAGACAATCCCAAGGGGATCAGCCCCCATGGAAATTACGCTCTGTGTTAAAATTCACTGCTGAGAGTCTGGGAAAGCTCTGCTGGGATGCTCTCAGGGGCTGCTGGCACAGGTAAGGCACCAAGGTACATTTTCATGGAATCATAGAACAACCAGGTTGGAAGAGACCCATCAGATCATCGAGTCCAACCATTCCTATCAAACACTAAACCATGTCCCTCAGCACCTCATCTACCTGTGCCTTAAACCCCTCCAGGGAAGGGGAATCAACCCCCTCCCTGGGCAGCCTATTCCAATGCCCAATGACCCTTTCTGGGAAAAACTTCCTCCTAATCTCCAGCCTAAATCTCCCCTGGCGGATCTTGAGGCCATTCCCTCTTGTCCTGTCCCCTGTCACTTGGGAGAAGAGCCCAGCTCCCTCCTCTCCACAACCTCCTTTCAGGGAGTTGGAGAGAGTAATGAGGTCTCCTCTCAGCCTCCTCTTCTCCAGCCTAAACACCCCCAGCTCTCTCAGACACTCCTCACAGGGCCTGTTCTCCAGCCCCTTCTCCAGCCTCGTGGCTCTTCTCTGGACTCGCTCCAGAGCCTCAACATCCTTCTTGTGCTGAAGGGCCCACAACTGAACACAGGATTCCAGGAGTGGCCTCACCAGTGCTGAGTACAGAGGGAGAAGAACCTCCCTGGCCCTGCTGCTCACACCATTTCTGATCCAAGCCAGGATACCATTGGCCTTCTTGGCCACCTGAGCACACTGCTGGCTCATGTTCGGTTGGCTGTCGACCAACACCCCCAGGTCCCTGTCCTCCTGTCAGTTTTCCAGCCAGACTTCTCCCAGTCTGTAGCTCTGCATAGGGTAATTTTGCATTTTGTGCCTCTGCTTGTGGTTTCTTTCATTATCATTTATTTTTGCCCACTCATCGGACATCTCTCCTTTGCTTCACTCCCCTCTGGAACCAAGGTCACTCGCTCTGTTGCTCTGGGCTGATGTTGGCATCCCCACTGAATTCTCAGAGCAGATTGAATCATAGAATCATAGAATCACAGAATCATAGAAGAACCAGGTTGGAAGAGACCCATCGGATCATCAAGTCCAACCTCAGAGCATCCCAAGGCCATGGTGGTCATGGTCTCACCGCCCGGGGCTCGCGTCTGCTGCCCCTCTGGGCCTGCTGGGCGGTTTCCCAGCGATGCTGGTGACTGAGACCACAATAGAAGGAAATCACTAAAGCTGAATTGCTCCGAGTAAGTCCTCAGCAGGGTTTGACTGGTAAATATTTAACAAGGAGAACTCCCTGTCCTCTCCTGGTACGTATTAAACTAATACATTTATTTTAACAAGGGAAGCAGTTTCCCCGCGCTCCTGCTCAATTTGAGCCCTTGACTTCTACAAAAGCCTCAGTAAGGTAGGTTTCCTGGGGCTCAGTAATTCACTGGGACTAAACGAGAGATGGCTCCGAGCCATGAACTTGGAGTCTGGAGGAGACGGGACCTCCCCAAGGTTGGGAAGAGGATGGTCCTGGAGTTTCCATTCCCACCTGTCTCCAGGCGGATCTAAACCCCACCTCGGGACATCCCTGCTAACACCAGTTTCCAACCACTTCAGCTGTCCTGGGGAGACAGGTTGACTGTAACCCATCACGATTTCCATGTGCTGGAAGCTGTTCATACCCTCAGTCCTCCCCACAGAGGCTTTGTGAAGCGCCAGCTCCGTCAGCATCCAGCCCACGCTCCCAGCCCATCCTGCTGCCTCTGTCCCTGTGCTCCGATAGATTTGGGTATCACGGGCAAGGATGTGATGCTGAGAGCACCAGCAGCTCCTGTTTCTTCTCCCCGAGCCGGTGATGCTGAGGTTTTACTACCTTCAGCTCAGCTCTTTGCTCTGTTGCATAGAACAGAGGTAAACTGGGAAAAACCTGAGAGAAAATGTACTCTCACTGCAGGAGAGCCTGAGCTGCCCAAAGCCAGTTGTCCTCAAGAAACCCTGCTGAATCATCTCTTAATGCTTTCTCACCTAAACAGGACACACTCACGTATTTTGTGTTATGTGTTTGATAGGAATGGTTGGACTCGATGATCCGATGGGTCTCTTCCAACCTGGTTGTTCTATGATTCTATGATTCTATGATTTATTCACAAATCATAGAATCACCAGGTTGGAAGAGACCCACCGGATCATCGAGTCCAACCATTCCACATGAAGGGGCTCAGTGCTCCCCAAGGCTTTCCCATGCAAGCCAGGGCTCTGTCCCACCATCGGGACTGGCCGTATCCCCCTGCATTCCAAGTGGGATGGTGATGGCCAAGGGAACGCTGCCTCTGCAAGACGTGCCTGAACAGCTTGCGGGATGTGTCACGGGAGCCAGGGCTCACCCGCTTCACCCACGGGTGCCCACAAACATCATGGCTGCTTTCCCTGCTATGGTGTTGCCATCGCTGGGGACCCAGGGATCGTTCCATCCTTCACGTTGCCCCTTGCCGTCCCGGTTGGTAGAGGCTGCAGGCAGGAGCTGAGCCTCCCGGAGTCTCCCTCGCTAATGTTTTTCAGACTTGCCCTCGAGGAAATAAAAAGCTCTGAATGCAACTCCCAGCTTTGCATCTTTGCTTCGAGCCATCCCATAACTCTGGCACTTCCACTCTGACTCACGGGAGAGAGGGCAGGTTGGAACAACTGCGGCTGCCTGTGCCAAGGCAATTATGGCTCCTGGCGTCACGCTCCAAGAGTCTCTGGGAAACTTCCCCTGCTCAGCTTACCCCAGTTGCAGTGCACGCGACCAGCTGCGGGTGATGTGCCGTGTTCCCAGGAGAGATGTAGATGTTTGTAGGTGGAAATGGCAGATGCTAGACCTCACCGAGTTCCCTGGTACCGCAAAATATCTTCTGCTCCAGAGCAGAGACCGCATTGATATCTTCCTTGGTGCCTCATGGTTCGGTAGTGCTGGGAGACCCTTTCAGGTGATGCCATGAGCTTGGAGACGTCCACCAAAAACCTACTTTGGCCTGAACACCTTTTTCTCATGCATCACCAAAGCAGCATTCATAACATGTAGTGTAACCTGAAATTCACTACCAAAAACGTTCTCAAAGGGAATGTTTTTTAAACACATCCAGAGAGCATTTGTAAGACAATTAAGGCTGTTAGTGTTTGATAGGAATGGTTGGACTCTGTGATCCAATGGGTCTCTTCCAACCTGGTTATTCTATGATTCTATGATTCTATGCTTTAATACAACCAAAACCGATGTGTGAAGTGTCTCTCCAAGTATCCCTTCCCCAGGTATTCCTGTCTGCTTTCAGTTCTTCATCATATTTAATAAACTTCCCTTTTTGGAAAAGGTTGAGGAAAAACAAGAGACATTTGCAAATGTTTTTCCCACCTTTACAAACAAGCGGAAAGACCATCCCCACCTGTGCCAGCCCACAGGAGGCAGTGAGGTCTCTCCCACCTCCAAAAAATATTGTCAGGAAAACCCTTTCTACTCTGTTTCTGATTGGGATTCTAGCAAGTCTTACAGTAGCTTAGCAGTTCAGTAAATAAGAAACAGATTTCCAAATGTTTTCTTTGACCATTTTCTTCTTCGTAGCATCAGAGGTTGGGCACCTGCCTCCTGAAGGTCTCCATCTGGATCACCGACCTGCACCCACGGGCACCAGGGTCCATTCCTCTTCCCATGCATCAGTCCTGGATAGCTCTTATCCATTGGAACCGGCCCTGCTGCAAGAGAAGCATGAACTGAGGGATTCAGGTAATTATCCCTATTACAAAAGGAAGCCCATTTCCAAACCTTTTCTAACTGGACTCTCCACACCTAGAACTCAGCATAGTTCTCCCTAAGTTCAAATTTTTACAATACTCCTTGCTGGGGGGACAGGCGATGGGGATGCTCTGGCTCTCATGACTTTAACGTGTCAGAGCATGACACGTAAAAGTCATGCTCTGACCTGTGAGCATGACCTGTGAGCTCGATATCAAACACAGCATCCACCTGAGGATTAGCTCTTGCACAGGACGAGGCCAGACTTCACCCAGCAACACATTTTTTGCGAAAAATTTCGAACCTTTTTCAAGGAAAACCCCTCTGGGATGCAGTCACCTTGCAGAACAAAGGCTGTTCTCCCTGCCTGATTCATGTAGGTGATGATTAAGCACAAAAAGCATCCCTCAACCAGAGAGTTACTCACAGATTTTTCATCCGATGTTTTCTCAAGCAAAAACCTAACTGCAGCCCAGTGACTGCAGAGGGAAGCCCCTTCTCTATCCATCTCATCTGCTGTCACATAACTATGTTGTTTCAGGGTCTGCAGCCTTGGAGAAACACCTCAGGGGTTTCCTTTAGAGAAGACCGGTCTCAGGCCTGTATGCAAAAGGCTCCAAACTTCTTTATCCCCGTAAATGAATTTTTCTCTTTTAAATACGAGGTTTCACACATTGCAGATTGGGTTTTAGAATACATCAGGGCTCTTTAATGAGGTCAGATTAGTCCAACACTTGTTTCGGCTAGAGCCAGGGTGGCGGTAATAACACTGAGCCAGCCTCTAACATGCCTTTAAGCAGCCCCATAATCTGTTGTGCAAGGCTGACTTGCAAAGCAGGCAGATGAATCGCATGCTTATGCATTTTGTAATGCTGGCACTCGGACGAGTACCGCGGTGCGGGGTAATCCCCGGGGATCACAGAGCCAGTATTTGGAGTGGAAAGCTTCAAAGCCGAGTCTAGATGCTGCAGGAACTGATGCAGGCATGGACTTAGTTCCCAACCATCATTTTCTCTACTGTTTTCTTTGCTTCCGCAGCCCAGAGAAGAGCCACGAAGCTGGTGAAGGGGCTGGAGAACAGGTCCTATGAGGAGCATCTGAGAGAGCTGGGGGTGTTTAGCCTGGAGAAGAGGAGGCTGAGAGGAGACCTCATTGCTCTCTCCAACTCCCTGAAAGGAGGTTGTGGAGAGGAGGGAGTTGGCCTCTTCTCCCAAGGGACAGGGGACAGGACAAGAGGGAATGGCCTCAAGCTCCACCAGTGGAGGTTCAGGTTAGAGATTAGGAGGAAGTTTTTCACACAGAGGGTCATTGGGCATTGGAATAGGCTGCCCAGGGAGGTGGTTGATTCACCTTCCCTGGAGGTGTTTAAGACACGGGTGGATGAGATGCTGAGGGACATGGTTTAGTGTTTGATAGGAATGGTTGGACTCGATGATCTGATGGGTCTCTTCCAACCTGGTTGTTCTATGATTCTATGATTCATTGCTTCAAACTCAGCAGGCAAAGAAAGCATCTATAGGCGATGATCCTTCTTCCCTGTCCGCGTGCAAGCTGCCTGCACTGAGAGGGAGGACCAGGAGATTGTCACCCTCCAAATGAAGCTGCCAGACTCTCCCCTGCCTGTGTTACCCCTCATGCAGGTGCCTCCCAACCTGCTAGGACATCACAGCTCTGCAGGTGGAAGTGCTGGAGAGTAAAAATGACACAAGCAGCTTCAGAGAGCAGGTAGGTGGGTGTCCAAAAACCCACCACTGACACATGCATCGTACAGTAATACACACAGAAAAGAGAGTTATGGTGGGCACGGGTTTCATAGAATCATAGAATCATAGAACAACCAGGTTGGAAGAGACCCATTGGATCATTGAGTCCAACCATTCCTATCAAACACTAAACCATGACCCTCAGGACCACGTCCACCCATCCCTTAAACACCTCCAGGGAAGGTGAATCAACCACCTCCCTAGGCAGTCTATTCCAATGCCCAATGACCCTTTCCGTGAAAAACTTCCTCCTAATCTCCAGCCTAAATCTCCCCTGGCGGAGCTTGGTTTATACCAAATAGACTAAGTCCTATTGAGTTATAAGACAAAAATCAACATCACTCCACTTAGTAACTTAGGAAGTAATTAAGAGTAGTTTTATAAGTGCAAGATCCCACTGTGTGATAGGCCAGTAAAACTGTGTCTGAGTCTTCTGACGGAAGTGTGCAAGGAACACACAGTCTGAGCTCATAGAATCATAGAACAACCAGGTTGGAAAAGACCCACCAGATCATCAAGTCCAACCATTCCTATCAAACACTAAACCATGTCCCTCAGGACCTCATCTACCTGTGTCTTAAACACCTCCAGGGAAGGTGAATCAACCACCTCCCTGTTCAGCCTGTTCCAGTGCCCAATGACCCTTTCTGTGAAAATTTTTTTTCTGATGTCCAGCCTTACCCTCCCTTGGTGGAGCTTGAGGAGGTTGATTCACCTTCCCTGGAGGTGTTTAAGGCATGGGTGGACGAGGTCCTAAGGGACATGGTTTAGTGTTTGATAGGAATGGTTGGACTCGATGATCCGATGGGTCTATTCCAACCTGGTGAGTCTATGATTCTATGATCCAGGCTTTGTATTTTAACAGTTCAACAGCAGCAGAATGGGCTGTTTCCAAGATGCTGAAAGGAAACATCATGGTGGGACTCACCAATCACAGAATCACAGAATAACCAGGTTGGAAGGGACCCATCGGATCATCTAGTCCAACCAAGCCGCTAGGTTGTCCCTCTCTGGCTCCCCCAGCACACAGGGCCAGGGCTTGACTAAACCAACGATTGAGAATCAACTCATGTTCTCAGACCAAGGCAACAGTCCTACCACACCAGTTTCCACCATTAATAATTGTCTCGACAAAGCCTCCCAAGCTTCCAATGCTATGTAAACAGAAATGAGCTGAAATTATTTCTTTCCATCACTGTTTAAAATGTGCGACGCTTTTTCTAAACGGCCCCACGAGCGAAAAGGAGAGAGAGGAGGGAGCCTGAAACAGTTCCCTGGACTCCAGCCAGGTCCCGGCGAGTACTTTATATTTCACTTCAAGATGGGCAGAGCGGAGGTTTAAGAGGCTCTGAACACAAACAGCGTTAGGTTAGTTAAGTCCTGCTTTGACCAGCGGCGAGCGTTGGAGACATAAACAGATTTCATTTGAACTGGGCTTAATGTAGCTGGGTTTACAGAGTCCCAGCTGATTTGGACATCCATCAGAACTGGTGTATATTTAGGGAGGCAGCGTGGTCCGTCGGCAAGGCTGGTGGGTGCCCCAGCGCCGGCGCTGACCCCCACGCACCCCATAGCGATCCCCAAAGCTCCTTTATCTGCAGAATGGAAAGAGCTGACCTACTTTGCCGAACAAACCTGGAATCAATTAATGTCTAGCCTGCATTTAGGAGAGGCAAAACACTATATAAACATTATGTATCATTTAGCTTCTGAGGCGAAGCCATCGCCTGACAAAAGGGGCCTCTCCTTTTTATTTTATGAAGCCCGATTTACACTGGTGCAGCCCTTCGGACTTCCCTAATTTACACCAGTCCAAAGTCTCCAGGTCCAGGGAGGTTCTTCTCCCTCTGTACTCAGCACTGGTGAGGTCGCTCCTTGAATCCTGTGTTTAGTTCTGGGCCCTTCAGCACAAGAAGGATGTTGAGGCTCTGGAGCAAGTCCAGAGAAGAGCCACGAAGCTGGGGAAGGGGCTGGAGAACAGGCCCTGTGAGGAGTGTCTGAGAGAGCTGGGGGTGTTTAGGCTGGAGAAGAGAAGGTTGAGAGGAGACCTCATTACTCTCTCCAACTACCTGAAAGGAGGTTGTAGAGAGGAGGGAGCTGGGCTCTTCTCCCAAGTGACAGGGGACAGGACAAGAGGGAATGGCCTCAAGCTCCACCAGGGGAGATTTAGGCTAGAGATTAGGAGGAAGTTTTTCATGTAAAGGGTCATTGGGCATTGGAATAGGCTGCCCAGGGAAGTGGTTGATTCACCTATTCCAATGCCCAATGACCCTTTTTGTGAAAAAGTTTTTCCTTATGTCAAGCCTGAACCTTCCCTGGTGGAGCTTGAGGCCATTCCCTCTCATCCTATCCCCTGTCACTTGGGAGAAGAGCCCAGCTCCCCTCTCTCCACAACCTCCTTTCAGGTAGTTGGAGAGAGCAATGAGGTCTCCCCTCAGCCTCCTCTTCTCCAGGCTAAACACCCCCAGCTCTCTCAGACGTTTCTCATAAGGCCTGTTCTCCAGTACCTTCACCAGCTTCATCACTCTTCTCTGGACTCGCTCCAGAGCCTCAGGTTCAGGGTGTCAGAGGTTTGAGGCTGCCTGTTCACCAAAGAAGCCAAGGGGCAACCATCAGCCCCCAGCATCCCCACCACAAGGCATCAACCCTTCTCCCCATGTCCTCTGGACAGGAGAGAACCAAATTCCCAAATGCAGCACTGCCCTTTTGTCACCCCCAGCACTTGTTTCTCAGTTCCTGCCACAGCCGCTAACCAGGGACCAGCCCTGCTCTGCTAATCCCCCTTGTCTGGGTGACTGGTTGGGGGTCGGGGTGGCTCGTTCCTCATCATCTCAGGCAGATTGACCTCCACCATCACCCCCAGGCTTTGGGGCTCTGTCGCCGTACCGGTACACCCCGTGCTCTGTGCAGGAACTGCTGCCACCCCTCAGGTGTCCTTTTACCTTCTCTAGTTACCCAAAGCCGTGTGGGTGTGTTTGTGTTCAAAACTGCCAGATGAACCCATGGGGGTTGTTCCAAGATCCTAATCAGCATCAGAGCACACAAACGAGTTCTTCTTCTAGAGATATCATGATGCATTACCTTAGCACAGGTCACTTTGCTCCGACTCAGAGCAGCCCCTGAGCTGTGCGGAGGCTGTTTGATCTTAGAAAGAGGAGCTGGCAGGGAGAGCACCAGAGTCCTGGGTTCTGGTCCCAGCTTTGCCACAATATTTCCAGGAAAAGGACCTGAACTGTGATCCTTTCCCAGCTCACGTTTTCTCCAGCTCTGAACAGCAATGTGCTTCTCTCCATCAGCCGCATGGGGCCAGCAGCAGAGGCTGCGCTTCATAGAATCATAGAATCATAGAATCATAGAACAACCAGGTTGGAAGAGACCCATCGGATCATCAAGTCCAACCATTCCTATCAAACACTAAACCATGTCCCTCAGGACCTCATCTACCTGTGTCTTAAACACCTCCAGGGAAGGTGAATCAACCACCTCCCTGGGCAGCCTATTCCAATGCCCAATGACCCTCACCTACTTACTGACCTGTTCACTGTGTCATCCAGGACCAGCAATTACAGAACAATAAACGGGCTGATGAAACAAAACCTCTTCGTAAAGATGGTATCAGAGTCTTTATGAAGTTATCCAGCAGCTCACTGAAATCTTCACACTGAGTGACATTGTGCTGTGAAAAAGAACAAGCCCCAGAAGAACATCCAGGCAGACTGAACCCTCACCCTGTCCTTGGGGTGGGACCCAAACCACTGACCCAAATCGGTCGCTCAGTCTAGTACTGCAACCAGTGATTTTCTGGCCAAGAGGCAAGAAGTCTCTCAACCGAGCCAGCCTGAACTGATTATTTTTAAATTACATTTGCTAAAATCAAGAATGAGCAGAAGAGTTGGGGGAAAGGGAATCACGTTGCTCTAATCATTTACATTTCAATGACAGCTTTACGGCATTTGTTTCAACTCAGCTTTGCAAAAGCTCTTTATCAAGCAGCTCTCCCGACAGACACTGCAGCAGGAGTTTCGAGCCCGTAGTAACATTTTGGATGCATCACAACGGGCTGCGAGAGCATGGGAAGGAGCACGACCTCCCTCGAGCGCCTGCAGAAAGCGAGTCCAAGCCGCTTCTGGACAGGGCTCTTGGCTTGATGTGACCCACAAGGATTTCTTTTTAAACCTCCCTTTGAAGTTAAAGAAACTCAGACAAAACACATCAAGACCAAGTAGGAGTTTTTCTCCACCTTTTTAATACTTCAACCGCTCTGTGCCATCAGAATGTTTGTGGCTGTGCGTGCGATGAGCCTGTTAAACAGGCACGTAGGATCTACAGCCTGGATCGGTATAGGAAAGAAGAGGAAATCTTTCCTCCACTGAAAGCAGTTCAGACAAATTAACATCTTGGCCTGTTAAACAGCAGCTGGTATTTGCAGACAGGGATGTCATAGAATCATAGAATCATAGAACAACCAGGTTGGAAGAGACCCATTGGATCATTGAGTCCAACCACTCCCATCAAACACTAAACCATGTCCCTCAGGACCTCATCCACCCGTCCCTTAAACACCTCCAGGGAAGGGGAATCAACCACCTCCCTGGGCAGCCTATTCCAATGCCCAATGATCCTTTCCGTGAAAAACTTCCTCCTAATCTCCAGCCTAAATCTCCCCTGGCGGAGCTTGAGGCCATTCCCTCTTGTCCTGTCCCCTGTCACCTGGGAGAAGAACCCAGCTCCCTCCTCTCCACAACCTCCTTTCAGGTAGTTGTAGAGAGCAATGAGGTCTCCTCTCAGCCTCCTCTTCTCTAGGCTAAACACCCCCAGCTCTCTCAGCCGCTCCTCATAGGACCTGTTCTCCAGCTCCGTCACCAGCCTCGTTGCTCTTCTCTGGACTCGCTCCAGAGCCTCAACATCCTTCTTGTGCTGAGGGGCCCACAACTGAACACAGGATTCAAGGAGCCAATTCAAAATGCCCCAAACCCATTGAGTTTAGTACAAATTCCTGGAGGAAGCAGCAGGTTTTCTTGCCTCTCTGCACACACTATCCATCAGGGACCAGCAGAAGAACAAAAACCATTCAACCCCCCCCAGTCAGGTGGCATTTTTGCCAGGTTATGTCATGGTGCTGGGTGGCTTTGGGCTGTGGCACGTGGTTAGAAGGGAAACCAGCCACCCCGAACCCGGGTGACATGAGGACTATAAAACACCCTCAGCGTGTGCAGGCTCAGGAGTGCTGCCCATGCAGGACCATCACCACATTTTTCAGTCGCCAAGGCTTCTCCAGCTGCTTTTATTCAGAAGGAGCTTTGTGGTTTGCAGCCGGCACAGGTAGTAAACGACAGCAGAATTAATCCCAAATATATTTTTTTTAAAAAAGCAGAAAAGCAAATTCAATTTTTTTTTAAAAAAAAAAAAAAAACTTCTTTCATTTATTTTACCAAACAACCTGGCATTTTTTTAAAGTTTATTTTAAAACTGAAATAAGGATGAATGGGGCCTAGACCAAAAACTAGGGATGGCGGCTAACAGAACGTCTCTGTATGGAATACAACACGGAAATTATTTCCTCGAGGTGGAAATTTATTGCTCCGAGGTGGAAGGCAGAGTGTTTCAAAGAGGTTTTTAATTAATAAAGGGAAACGTGCCAAGAATGTGTTGCGTGTTTGAGCTCCCTGCGTTAAATAGTGCTAACCCGTGGAGGGCTAATTTAGGCTTCAATTAGTAAATTACAGTAGACACAGAAGCAGAAACAACCTTCCGCACCTTCAGCAAAATGCATTTAGACAGCCCTGTCCTGTTGGAAAACAAAAATTAAGCGAAGAGGTGTTGTCTGTGGGGATGCCAAGCGGCTCAGAGCACTCATCCCTCCAGGTCAGGATGCAAAGGTAAGGCCCAAACACCCCTAGAGCTGGAAAACAGTGGCACAGAAGAGCTTTGCAGGGTATTTATAGCATCCCTGGAACAGGAAGGGACTGTGAGAGCCAAAAGAATTTTCCTCTTTGGTATTTTTTTCCCCTCTGGTGATGCCATTGGAGACATTCCCATCCAGAGCCAGGATGCAGTTTCCCCGGTGACCGCAGTCCCTTAGGTGTTAAGTCCAACCAACTCCCGTCTAAACCTAGGCTTGCACGGCCCAGATTTTCAAAGGCATTTTAGCCTCTTAAATTGCAGATTTGCGCTGAGGGGGATTGTTTTTTTCAAAGCACCTCAAGGTTTTAAGCGTCTCGGGGGAGAACGGTGCCAAAGCTTATCCTGCAGGCTTTCTCCCTCAAGGCCCCTAGATGAGGCATCTCCTGTCAGTGAGTTCCACAAGTTCATAGCGTAAGGCTCAAGCCAACACACTGACCCTGATTTAAATGTCAGCCCATCTTGCCAGGCATCAGTTTGTCCCCAGGTAATAGCCAGGTCAGAGAGGAGAATCTGACCCACCAGTGCCTAACCCATTCATTATTCCACCCACAGTCATCCTTTCTCCCAATGACACAGAATAATTAACATATAAAAGTCTGGTGATAAGTGAAGTTTACGATCCAAACTAGAGGAACGAAGGCTCAGAAGTGAACGTTATAAGAGCCCTGTGCCCATAAACATCCCACTTCTGGTGGGCTACCCAGCCAATTAATTCCATGCAGAAAGGCTGGCTGAGCATTCATTGCCCACATAAGCGCTTTGCTCGAAAACAAACCTCGAGAGTTGTCGGGAGAGAAGTAAGTAGGAGATGGTGTGCTGGAGAGGAAAACACACACAGACCAAGAACAGGACGTGACCTGTGTTTTATAGCAGGTTTGTTTGCTTCTACTCTGCTGTAGTAAAAAAAGAAAATCTCTCCTCTCCTTGGGGGAAGGAGAAGCAGGGGAAAAAAATATTGGCCAAGCCATAGGCTTCTCAAAAAAATCAGGAATTATTAGTTTTCATGTTTGCTCATGAGGTACCACGAGTATCAACCATGTACCTCTCAACATCTGAGTACAGCAAAGCCTCCTCCCAACTCCAGGGCTTGGGATCCCCCCTCTCTGCTGTGCCTGAAGCAGCTAGCAGTGCATTACCCTGATCTTCGTAGAATCACCAGGTTGGAAGAGACCCACCAGATCATTGAGTCCAACCATTCCCATCAATCTTGCTGCTGTACTTGATGAGCTTGGGTGTGCTGAGTGTCTGGAGACCACTGGTTGTCCCCTCTGGGTAGGCGCACGTGGTGGTGTCCATAGGCAAGACAGAGAGGAGACCTCATTACTCTCTACAACTACCTGAAGGGAGGTTGTGGAGAGGAGGGAGCTGGGCTCTTCTCCCAAGTGACAGGGGACAGGAAAAGAGGGAATGGCCTCAAGCCCCTCCAGGGCAGATTTAGGCTAGAGATTAGGAGGAAGTTTTTGATAGGAATGGTTGGACTAGAAGATACGATGGGTCCCTTCCAACCTGGTTGTTCTATGATTCTATAATCCAAGCCATAGCTGCTTTTCCAGAGGGCAACAGGGTCCACGTGCAGCTTGGTGGCATGGACAGCACATCTGTGACCTGGAAAGAGGAGGAGATGAGCCTGGGCAGCTGCTTGAAGCTGCCAGACCTCACGCACAGAGCCAGAATTTTCATCTTAAACATCCCAAGCAACGTCCGTCTGTCCACAGGGACCATCCCAAACACGAGTCAAGCTCGGTCTGCTGCAGTCATCATCATGGGTCACTGCCCAGCACGAGAGGATCCTGGCTGCATCCCAACACATCCCACATCCCATTGGCTCCACAGAGCTGGGCATGCGCCACTCGTTCCCCTGCGCGGAGCCTGGTCCTGCAGCCAGAGCTCTTGGAAACCTCCAACGCTCCCGACTGGCTTTCTTGACATTAGCCAGGCCTGGCTATATATTACTGGGATATATAATTAAGGCTCAGAGGTTTGCGTACAGTAGCTGGCTTGTGTAAGACAAGGAAATCGAGGAGTGTGACCAAGAGGGATTTTTCGATGTGAAAATTGAGTATTAAAAGGGTGCTTAAAACTAGCTTTGCTAAAACCGCGAGGGGGGAAAGGACCCCGCCTGGAAAGGATCGAATGATTGCATTTTAAGAACGATAATTATCAAATAAGTGAAGGGATCCGAAGCAAAAATACAGCCAGGGCTCGGTGTCCTCTCACCTGTCAGAAACAACAGCAGTGCTGGAGGGAGCTCTTAGAGATTGATGAGGTTTTTTGCTGGTGTCCTCATGATCCAGCCCAGCAGCTGGATGCAGGTGGGTGTTTGATAGGAGTGGTTGGACTCTATGATCCGATGGGTCTCTTCCAACCTGGTTGTTCTATGATTCTATGATCTTGCTCCGGTGCCAGTCCTCCCTTCACCCAGGCTGAACCAGACTCAGCAGCAGGTCCTGCAGCACAGGCGTCACCTGTGGGGTAGCTCTGCACCAAAAAGGCTTTGCGCTACGTGCACCTGAGGCGGTAGAAGCGAACACACCTTGCAGAGGCCTCGGGCAGATGCTGGAGGGATCTAGTAAGAAACTTGGAGGCGATTCCTTGAATCCTGTGTTCAGTTCTGGGTCCCTCAGCACAAGAAGGATGTTGAGGCTCCGGAGAGAGTCCAGAGAAGAGCAACGAAGCTAGTGAAGGGGCTGGAGAACAGGTCCTATGAGGAGCGTCTGAGAGAGCTGGGAGTGTTTAGCCTAGAGAAGAGGAGGCTGAGAGGAGACCTCATTACTCTCTACAACTACCTGAAAGGAGGCTGTAGAGAGGAGGGAGCTGGGCTCTTCTCCCAAGTGCCAGGGGACAGGACGAGAGGGAATGGCCTCAAGCTCCACCAGGGGAGATTTAGGCTGGACATTAGGAGGAAGTTTTTCCACAGAAAGGGTCATTGGGCATTGGAATAGGCTGCCCAGGGAGGTGGTTGAGTCACCTTCCCTGGAGATTTTTAAGGCATGGATAGATGAGGTCCTGAGGGCCATGGTTTAGTGTTTGATGGGAATGGTTGGACTCGATGATCCGATGGGTCTCTTCCAACCTGGTTGTTCTATGATTCTATGACTCACCCATTCTGGGAAGGGTCTGGATGCTCCATGTGCCGCTTTCCTCATCACTCCATGAAACAGCCAGGTGCTCCTTAGCTTCCCCAAGTGACCCTCAGCAGGGGTGGGAGGGTGGAACTTGTTGTTTAGTGTCTCCACCTTATGAGGTCACTTCTAGAAGAAGAAACCACCCGGGCAAGTTCTGGGGTCACGTCCTGGATAAACACAATTTCTGCATTAGCAGCGTAACAAGCAGATGCTGATTGTTCTTAATTTACTGGTTTTGCCTTGCTGAGTGGCTTAGGCTCCTGCGTGGGGGAGGAGGCGAGCCAGGATGATCATAGAATCATAGGACAACCAGGTTGGAAGAGACCCATTGGATCATCAAGTCCAACTATCAAACACTAAACCATGTCCCTCAGCACTTCATCCACCTGTGCCTTAAACACCTCCAGGGAAGGTTAATCAACCACCTCCCTGGGCAGTCTGTTCCAATGCCCAATGACCCTCTGTGTGAAAAACGTCCTCCTAATCTCTAGCCTAAATCTCCCCTGGTGGAGCTCGAGGTCATTCCCTCTCGTCCTGTCCCCTGTCACTTGGCAGAAGAGCCCAGCTCCCTCCTCTCTACAACCTCCTTTCAGGTAGTTGGAGAGAGTAATGAGGTCTCCTCTCAGCCTCCTCTTCTCTAAGCTAAACACCCCCAGCTTTCTCAGCCACTCCTCGTAAGGCCTGTTCTCCAGCCCCTTCACCAGCTTCGTTGCTCTTCTCTGGACTCGCTCCAGAGCCTCAACATCCTTCTTGTGCTGAGGGGCCCACAACTGAACACAGGATTCAAGAAGCAGCCTCACCAGTGCTGAGTACAGAGGGAGAAGAACCTCCCTGGACCTGCTGCTCACACCATTTCTGATACAAGCCAGGATGACCTTGGCCTTCTTGGCCACCTGGGCACACTGCTGCCTCATGTTCAGTCAGCTGTTGACCAACACCCCCAGGTCCCTCTCCTCCTGGCAGTTTTCCAGCCAGACTTCTCCCAGTCTGTAGCTCTGCATAGGGTTGTTGTGCCCCAAGTGCAGGACCCGGCATTTGGTCATGTTAAACCTCATGCCAATGCTGCATGGACACTGGGGAATCTCAGGAAACAGTCCATCTCTGTGCTGAGCCAGGAGCAGCCGGTCAACCAACCACTTGTGTCTAGCAGCAAAACGATGCTGGGCATTCCTACAATCACACATGCATTTGAGATTTAGAGGGTTAATCCTCCTTTGCACACCCACCACTGGTCTGGAAAGAGTGCAGGATCCTACGCACACACCTCTGCTCCTCCTGGGGAGCCTTCCCGGGGCTCCAGCACCCCCTCAGCCCCCGTGGGCTGGCTGGGCTCTAACCAGAGGGCCACTGGCAGCCTTGCCTGGACTCTTTCCAAACTTCGTTTGCAAACGAGTTGTCGGTTCCTCACCAAAGAGCCCAAGTCTGCAACAGATCTTCAGTGCGAGCAGCACTTATGTAAACTTGGTCTTTGATGTCAGCAGGATAACTCACATCCATGTTTGCTTTTCGCCTTGGTTTTTTTTTTTTAGGAAGAAAGAGAATTAGCAATTGCCAATTTATTTCAATTAGTCAGCATCTCTGTGCTTGCTGCTCTGGACGCTCCGCGAGCACTTGTTCCAGGACACACACATGTTTGGATAATCCCAAGGTGCAGCTTTAAGTAAGCCACAAGTATTTGTTTCTTGGATCAAAGAATTGTGAAGAAAAAAACAAAACTATGTCATGCAGAAGAACTCATTAGCTTCGGCTAATTGGCAATCCCTTCGTTAACCTGAGGCTGAAAAGGTCAGAGGAGACACGATCACCTATGGGAACCTGAAGAAAGTGCAAGTCTTTCAAAAATTGTGGTTTGCATGATGGAAAAGCATTTGGGGAGGAGGAAAAGTCCAAGGGGGCTGAGGGCCTGGCAGGCAGCAAGGCTGAGCATAGAATCATAGAACCATAGAATCACCAGGTTGGAAGAGACCCACCAGATCATCAAGTCCAACCATTCCTATCAAACACTAAACCATGTCCCTCAGCACCTCGTCTACCCATCCCTAATCACCTCCAGGGAAGGGGAATCAACCACCTCCCTGGGCAGCCTGTTCCAATGCCCAATGACCCTCTGTGTGAAAAACCTCCTCCTAATCTCTAGCCTAAATCTCCCCTGGCGGAGCTTGAGGCCATTCCCTCTTGTCCTGTCCCCTGTCCCTTGGGAGAAGAGCCCAGCTCCCTCCTCTCCACAACCTCCTTTCAGGTACTTGTAGAGAGCAATGAGGTCTCCCCTCAGCCTCCCCTTCTCCAGGATAAACAACCCCAGCTTTGAAGGTGATGCTGGAGCAGGCAGGGGGGCAAACCCAGAAACTGTGCTCATCACTGCAAACTGGGGATGCTGCAAGCGTCCCTGACCCAGGGCCAAGCCAGCTGGGGGACATAAATCAACAGAAAACTCCAGTCCAACAGGATCCACCCTGTGGTTTCCCCTCTGCTGAACTCCCAGGGCTCCAGGTGGGGCTGATGCAGAGCCAGTGGCCACCAGCACAGCAGCCCAGAGACATCCCAGGGGATGCTGCAACCTCTCCAGCCTGGAGCTGGGGAGACATCCCAGGGGATGCTGTGACCCCTCCAGCCTGGAGCTGGGAACATGTCACAGGCAAAGAACCATCTGAAAAGTAACCATGTTGTCAGTCTGTCCTTCCAGCCTCAAGAAGCAGCTGAGTGAGGACGCACCATTAGCCTTTCAGGGTCTGCTCTCCTTCAGCCACCCCACCAGTCCGGAGAGCCGGGAGGAGGAGGAGGAAGAGCAGGAGGAATCCCAGCATGGTTGGATGGAGACACAACTCACAAACCAAGACAGAGAAGTCTGTTTTCCAACACACACCTGCAGAGCTGCCCCTGGGACCCCATCCCTAGGCCCCCAGAGCACATACGATGCTGACATTGCCCCTTCCAATGTGATTTTTTTGCAGTTTACTGGACCTGAGCTCCCATTTTGGGGAAGGGAAAGGATTACTTGCTGGCTCTGTTTCAGAGACAGTCCTGCGAAGGTGTGATCGCCAGCCTCACGGGACCTGAGCAGCAATCTCAGCCACACAGCATGATGTAGGCATCTTTCCTACTCTGCTTTCTCAGCTCCGAGGTTTTTGTGTTTTAATTTCCTGTGGCCACAGAGAACCACCAGAGGGGTTCCCAGGGACGGCGTTTCCCACACACCATGGACTGGGTCAGGTACACACACTCCAAGTGAAATCAGCCTCCAAGTAGGAAAGTTACCTGTTCATTCTCTTCTCCCAAGTGACAGGGGACAGGATGAGAGGGAATGGCCTCTAGCTCCACCAGGGGAGATTTAGGCTGGACATTAGGAGGAAGTTTTTCACACAGAGGGTCATTGGGCATTGGAATAGGCTGCCCAGGGAGGTGATTGATTCCCCTTCCCTGGAGGTGTTTAAGGCACAGGTAGATGAGGTCCTGAGGGACATGGTTTAGTGTTTGAAGGGAATGGTTGGACTCGATCCTGTGGGTCTCTTCCAACCTGGTTGTTCTATGATTCAAATACTTCAAGCCCCAATCGGCCTCAGAGCTTAAGGGAGGGGATTTTTCCCCTCAGCTCCAACCCGTGAGACCTTACCTGGAGTCCTGTGTTCAGGTCTGGAGTCCTCAGTGCAGGGTGGACATGCAGCTGTTGGAATGGGTCCAGAGAAGATGATCCAAGGGCTGGAGCATCTGCTGTATAAGGCTAAGAGAGCTGGAGTTGTTCAACCTGGAAAAGAGAAGGCTCCAGGGAGACCTTAGAGCAGTTTCCAGCACTGAAAGGGGCTACATGAAAGCTGGGGAGGGGTTCTTGATGAGGAAGTGCAGGGATAAGTCAAAGAGGAATGGTTTTCAGTGGAAAGAGGGGAGTTTGAGGTGAGATATTGGGAAGAAATCTTTCCCTGTGAGTGTGGGGAGACCCTGGCCCAGGTTTCCCAGGGAAGCTGTGGCTGCCCCATCCCTGGAGGGGTTCAAGGTCAGGCTGGATGGGGTTCAGAGCCCCTGATCCAGTAGGCAGGGGATGGAACTGGATGGCAGAGGATGGAACTGGATGGGCTTTAAGGTCCAACCCAAACCAGTCTATGATTCTATTATTAAGTGTTGCACAGCAACACTCACACAAAGCACTCGCAGGTCTGGAAGATGCCCCAGACGTTAACAAGAAATCGTGACTAAACAAGTGCCGGCCTACAAACTACGTGCATTTCAAAGCTATCCTCCTCTTCTCTGATTATTTTTGCCCATCAAGATCCCCAAACCACCGCAGCTGCACAGCCCTTTGCCATAGCTGGACAGTGCAGCTCTTTGACCTACATTAGCTGGTGAGGATTTTTTTCCTCTGAGTATGCAAATAAATATCAACATTCTAAACCAAAGACCTCCCAGCAACTAAATACTATTTATCTTAAATTTATCTTAAAGCTAAACAGCTTTGTCACATATGTATAATAATAAAGAAACAAATTACAAAGGAGGAATTCGATTTTATTGGTTTGATTCACAGCGCGTGCATCATATATCACTTGCAAACAACAGAGTTTTCACAGTTCGTCAAAGATGTTGCGAAAACTTTGGATGAAGCTCATTTCACGTCCCCACCACGAACCAGAGACATCACAGCCTGATTGTTTGTTTTAGTTTACCCATTCTTCACACCAGTGACCATTTTCAAACCATATCAGGGAAATCCGCCGCTTCGCTGGGGAAAGGCACTTGTAAGCAAGGAACATCTGAGCACGTAGCCTGTATTTGGGTCTTTTTAGGTATTAACTCGCTCTCCCAAGTATGGTTACCAACAATAAATCCCAACATAGAATCATAGAAACATAGAACAACCAGATTGGAAGAGACACACCAGATCATTGAGTCCAACCATTCCTATCAAACACTAAACCATGTCCCTTAGCACCTTCTCCACCCGTCCCTTAAACACCTCCAGGGAAGGTGAATCAACCACCTCCCTGGGCAGCCTATTCCAGTGCCCAATGACCCTTTCCATGAAAAACTTTCTCCTAATCTCCAGCCTAAATCTCCCCTGGCGGAGCTTGAGGCCATTCCCTCTTGTCCTGTCCCCTGGCACTTGGCAGAAGAGCCCAGCTCCCTCCTCTCTACAACCTCCTCTCAGGTAGTTGTAAAGAGCAATGAGGTCTCCTCTCAGCCTCCTCTTCTCCAGGCTAAACACCCCCCAGCTCTCTCAGACGTTCCTTATCAGGCCTGTTCTCCAGCCCCTTCACCAGCTTTGCTGCTCTTCTCTGGACTCGCTCCAGAGCCTCAACATCCTTCTTGTGGTGAGGGGCCCACAACTGAACACAGAATTCAAGGAGCAGCCTCACCAGTGCTGAGTACAGAGGGAGAATAACCTCCCTGGCCCTGCTGCTCACACCATTTCTGATACAAGCCAGGATGACATTGGCCTTCTTAGCCACCTGGGCACACTGCTGGCTCATGGTCAGTCGGTTGTCAACCAACACCCCCAGGTCCCTCTCCTCCTGGCAGCTTTCTAGACAGACTTCTCCCAGTCTGTAGCTCTGCATAGGGTTGTTGTGCCCCAAGTGCAGGACGCGGCATTTGGCTGTGTTAACCCTCATCCCGTTGGACTCTGCCCAACGGTCCAGTCTGTTCAGGTCCCTTTGCAGAGCTTCCCTACCCTCCAGCAGATGGACACTTCCACCCAGCTTAGTGTCATCTGCAAACTTGCTGAGGGAGCACTCAATGCCTTCATCCAGGTCATTGATGAAGACACTGAACAGGGCTGGACCTAGCACTAAGCCCTGGGGAACACCACTCATCACTGGCCTCCAGCTGGATTTAACACCATTTACCACATCTTGCTGCCTGTGACTACTTAGCACGCGGCATTGTACTTGCTGAGGGTTAACCCAAAATACCTTTCCACTTCATCCACACGAATCCGTGCGTGGCAGCTGGTGGAATTTTGCATCCCAAATATCTGAGCGACCACACACCTTGCATACACACCTGATATAGATTTCAGAGCTCGGGATGTACCTCACTCCTCAGTAGCTGTGCCACCAGCATCATCCGAGCAATGCACTAAGGCATTTTGGGGGTGTCGATCTCCCAGGAGCTCTGCACCCAGAGCTGCTCACACAGACATCACAGTGAGTAGCCCTTCTGTAAGCCTGACACAGGCTGAAATCTCCCTGCTGGCAGTGGAAGTCTTGGAGAAGATCATAGGATAAACCCAAGGACTTTTAAACCACGGAAGAAATTATTTTAAGCCTCATCAGTGGGATCTGCAGCTCTCGGAGCAACATTTGCCATGAGTAATTGTGGCTATGCAGAAGAAAAGGGTGAGCATAGCTTCAGCCCAGCCCAGCTTAGCAAGAATCCTGCTAATGCCGCTTCTTTCACCGCCGGCAGCTCCGGCCAGTGGCTCCGGGAGCTCAGCCAAGCTCCCCCCTCCCCGATCTGGAAGGCAGAGGAGCGTTACAACACAAATAACGGTTCGATCCTGCAAGGTGCTGAGCACTGACCCAGCCCAGCAAAGCGCTTAAGCACAGGTTTCATCTAATGATGTGAGTGCCAGAAGCTCATTGGGATTTTTTTGTAATTCTTTTTTTTTGCCTAAAGTTTTCAGCAACTGCAGGACGTAGCCCTGCAACTCAGTTGGGAATGGTTCTCAAGCACATAGCAAGACTTGGGCTAGATAGAGCTGCTAGGCTGTGGATGCTAGAAGGGCAGATGGGTTTGAAGAGCCATCGGATGAGCACAAAATAAACACCAAAACATAAAGCTGTAACTGCTGGTTGAGCTGAAACTTCAAGGAGGCATCATAAGCTGCTTGTGCTGCTCTCACCAGTGTCCCTTGCGCTTGCCACTGGTCACTGGCAGAGACTGAGGTACCAAACCAGCAGGACTGACCTAGCCTGGATGGTTTTATGTTGTCTGAAATGCAGGGATGCACAGAGCTCTAGGAGGGAGAAGCAGCTGGGCACAGAGCACACTTGCACGGCAGCTGTCACCAGCCTAGGCTCCTGGGGGCTTGAGGAACACCAAGGTGTATGGATGGGCCCCTGTTTTCACTCCAGTTTGTTTTACTTTCTAGAATAGGATTGATCAAAACTTTAGAATAGGATTGATCAAAACTCTAGAATAGGACTGATCAAAACTTACCTGTTGCTGACTTATCTGCTACATCCTCAGGCAGAACCAGCAATGGCAAAGGACAAGCACAGGAGGGGCTCAGTCTGAAGTCTCAAAGGCCAACAAAGCTAAGCTGTTCTTTTTACAAAATATCTTGTCTCGGGGGTTTTGTGAAATCAAGACTTACAAGGAACGAGGGACACGATTCAAATGCAAAATATCAGTGTATTAAAGCCTTTCTCATCTTGGTTACACCGAGACAGCAGCTTTGTCAATAAACTGAGCCAGCTTCACATCTCTCTTGGACAGTCCACCACAGTCATGGGAAATCAGAGTTATCTGAACCTGTCAAAAAGGAAAAGAAAGTGGTTACGAAGCCATTCTGCTCTTGGCCACGTAGGCTGAGGAGCAATTCACCAGGAACGCTGCGTGTGTCTGTACTGAAAGGGCTTTACTCGATGCTCCCTGCTCAAATAAACCAGGAGATGTTGCGGCCAAGGAGATTTAACAGAGCCTGAAGTTTAATCAAAGCAAGCCCCTTTGCAGAATGAAGCAGGCTTTGCATTTTGGGGATTCATCCAAGAAGAGGTGTCCAATTAAATCACTCATTCTTTACATTTAAATTCCACAGATGGGTTTCACGAAGAACCTGGGCCGGTGACCAAGCTGCCGAGAGCTGAGCCAGAGGCTCACGCGTTTTGTTAAAAACCAGCACCCTGAAGGTGAAAAAGAAAATTATTGAGCTTGAATATTGCAGATGAATTTCAAAAAGAAAAACAAACGGACTGGTGCATTTTGCTGCGACGCAGCCGCCTGCGCAAGTTTGTTTAGACTGAGCCAGATGATGAGTTGGGTGTTACTTAGCCTCACCTTTGACAGAGATTTTAAGAAGGGAGGCGAGAAAAAAGCAGATGAATTCTGAATATTCTGGAAAGCCAAGAAAATAATCATAGAATCATAGAACAACCAGGTTGATCCATCGGATCTTCTAGTCCAACCATTCCTATCTAACACTAAACCAAGTCCCTCAAGACCTCATCCATTCGTGCCTTAAACACCTCCAGGGAAGGTGACTCAACCCCCTCCCTGGGCAGCCTATTCCAATGCCCAATGACCCTTTCCGTGAAAAACTTCCTCCTAATCTCTAGCCTAAATCTCCCCTGGTGGAGCTTGAGGCCATTCCCTCTTGTCCTGTCCCCTGTCACTTGGGAGAAGAGCCCAGCTCCCTCCTCTCTACAACCTCCCTTCAGGTAGTTGTAGAGAGTAATGAGGTCTCCTCTCAGCCTCCTCTTCTCCAGGATAAACAATCCCAGCTCTCTCAGCCGCTCCTCATAGGTTCTGTTCTCCAGCCCCTTCACCAGCCTCGTTGCTCTTCTCTGGACTTGCTCCAGAGCCTCAACATCCTTCTTGTGGTGAGGGGTAGTAATGAAGGGTAGTAGATGAGGACTTTGATTCAATGTCCCCTTAAACAGGGTTAGCATAAGGGGATGAGGAGGAACTTGTGCTGGGATGACCCCGTCAGGGAGCAGGGGTGGGATGTCCTGCCCTGGGGTGGTGGCTCCCAGCCCAGGCTGCTCACCTACGGCTACTTTTAGTATATTTTTGGCAGGGCTGCCATATAGTCACCAAATGCTAAAGCAAACAACTCGCTATAACGCAACGAGAAGCATTAGAAAATAAAGGCAGAGCAATAATTTCCCCCCTCACACAGCACCTTTCATTCGAGGGCTGCACTGTGCCTGGTAACCCTTGTAAATAGGAGACCACCATCGCTTAGGTAATAGTATAAACAAATTTTATAAGCTGCTATGTTGAGACATAGGAATCTACAGGGTTTTTTTTTTCCAAAAAATCAAACCTAAATTGAGACCGCCAGGCTCCCATTTAGCTTCCTCCACATCGATGGTCGGCTACCCTCCACCGCTGGGCTCCTGACTCGTTGCACAGAAAGTAGGCAAATCGCTGAGTGTTCGGTAGTTTCAAAACAGGCACTTATTCAAGTTGGCCAAGCAAGAGTTTAAAGGCTTCTATTTTATTTTTAGATCTCAGTCAGAGAGATGAAGTGACAGGTCCCAATCACAGCTGGCAGCAAACTGTTGCAGAGAGCTTGATTCCCGGGGCCACATCACCATTACGAATATCTCAATGTCTTTAAAATCTCAAATCTCTTTATAAAGACACAATCTCATTCCATTCCCCTACCTCACCTCATCCATACATATGTATGTTTGTGGAGGTTGTAGAGAGGAGGGAGCTGGGCTCTTCTCCCAAGTGACAGGGGACAGGACGAGAGGGAATGGCCTCAAGCTCCACCAGGGGAGATTTAGGCTAGAGATTAGGAGGAAGTTTTTCACACAGAGGTTCATTGGGCATTGGAATAGGCTGCCCAGGGAGGTGGTTGATTCACCTTCCCTGGAGGGGTTTAAGGCACAGGTAGATGAGGTCCTGAGCGACATGGTTCAGTGTTTGATAGGAATGGTTGGACTCGATGACCCAGTGGGTCTCTTCCAACCTGGCTCTTTTATGATTCTATGATATAAGCTACAAAAAAAGGTAATTAGAATGGACTAGTGGTTAACTTGCCACACCTGGAACTAGGGGTGGTGAACACATTACCTTGTTGTAGACATTAAACCATTCTGGGTGGTGATTCATCTTCTCTGCTTGTAGCGCAACACGTGTCATAAATCCGAAAGCCTAAAGAGAGAAAGAGCAAAGAAGGAAAATACTCCTACACCTGCCAGTGCTGGCAGCAGATCTGCGAGATTCATTTCCAAATGTCAAAAACTCCTAGAGATGCTCCAGATCGCTGCCCCTCGAGTTCGTGGGTGTTCAACAAGCATTTCACCTCCCCGTTCCACTGCTGCATCTCCCGAGACAGCTGAAATCATCTCCTTCAGACCCCAGTACATCACTCTGCTCAATGTTATTAATATTTCATAGAATCATAGAACAATCAGGTTGGAAGGGACCCACCGGATCTTCTAGTCCAACCATTCCTATCAAACACTAAACCATGTCCCTCAGCACCTCATCTACCCATCCCTTAAACACCTCCAGGGAAGGTGAATCAACCACCTCCCTGGGCAGCCTATTCCAATGACCAATGACCCTTTCTATGAAAAAACTTCCTCCTAATCTCCAGCCTAAATCTCCCCTGGTGGAGCTTGAGGCCATTCCCTCTCATCCTGTCCCCTAGCACTTGGGAGAAGAGCCCAGCTCCCTCCTCTCTACACCCTCCTTTCAGGGAGTTGTAGAGAGTAATGAGGTCTCCTCTCGGCCTCCTCCAGGCTGAACAACCCCAGCTCTCTCAGACGCTCCTCATAGGTTCTGTTCTCCAGCCCCTTCACCAGCCTTGTCGCTCTTCTCTGGACTCGCTCCAGAGCCTCAACATCCTTCTTGTGCTGAGGGGCCCTGAACTGGACACAGTATTCAAGGAGCGGTTTCACCAGTGCTAAGTACAGAGGGAGAATCATTTACTCCGGGATTCAAAGCTGTTCCCTGAGAGCAGTGGTTTTACCTTTGGCATCCAACATTTTTAAACCTCCATCCCAAACCCTTTATCCCATCTTAGAAAAGAGCCGTTTCTAACAAAGCATCACGGCACAGTATTCCTGTCCTGGACAGATATCAACTCTCAGCAACCCCTCACTCCTTCCTCGTAAGCGTTTTGCTATTTATTTCACTGGGGTGGGTTTTGCCCCTCTGCTTTATGAGAAAGCATTTTCCCCTTGAAACAAGTTAAAATAGTTTTCTCAATCCTCTGCCCCTGTGTTCTGCACGGCACGTTCCCCCCAAGGGCACGGGTTTAATCACAGGCTCCAGAAGAAAATAATAGCAAGTCCTTGCCAAAATACTTAGGAGCAAATCAGCGCATTAGAAAGAAAATTAGAATGTCCAGGTAGATCAGGAACACAATCATGCAGCGGCGCCTGAAGGGTCTTGGTGCATGAGCAGCTCGCCTCTGAGGCTTTGTTCCTACCGAGCTCCATCCACGGGGGTTCAAGGACCTGAATTAACGTGCAAAGCTAAAGCAAGGTCCGCGTTCTAGTCTGGTTCATATTACAACACAAAAAGCTCAACAAAACCCTACCTGATTTAGGTAGTTTTGAGTGCTAATTTATGGAAGAGAGCGTATCCCTGCATTCCATCCGGCGATGGCCGTTTCAAACACAACATATGGTCTATGAATAACGCATAATGGTTGATAATAGTTTCAAGTCTTTTTTCCTTTCACAAATTACAAAACCCTGTAAGTAAAAAAAAAAAAAAAAAGAAAGCATCAGAGCCTGGATGAAGTATGACTCTGTTAGTCGCTTTGCCAGTCAAATGAATGCAAACGTTATAATCAGGGAAAATCATTCCAATGAGGTTTGTCATTTGGAAATCACCAAACTGTCAGCAATTAAAAAGCTTTTTTTCTTTGACCCAAGTGCATTCCAAGATTCAGGAAAATCTAACTTCCCTTGCTTGAAGCTTGGGTTTGTTTTACTTGGAGTGAACAATCGCTTTTAAAAAATTTGCAACTGTTTCAGCAGCAGAGTTTGAAGCAGAAAGTTGCAAGTTGTGCCACTGATGTTAGCAATGATTTGGAACACTTCTGCATCAACAGTTCTGAAAGGTATTCGATTTAAATGTTTTTAGTGTTTGATAGGAATAGTTGGACTGGATGATCCGATGGGTCTCTTCCAACCTGGTGATTCTATGATTCTATGAAGAATGTTGTTTCCAATCACCTATACGCAGAAACGTCCCAAACAATTTAAAACAGTGATTGCGACTTCATTGCTTTGTGCAAACAGCAAGGGAAAAAAGATATTGTATGTGTGAAAACCCTACCAGGTTTGTGTACACCCTGCCAGTGGCTGTCTGTCCATCCCAGGAACTCAGTCACCTATGGACAGACACAGTTCATTGATTGTGCGGTAATAATCACTGCTCCAGTGAAAGTCAAAGCGAACTACGTGAGCAAACAAGTCTACTGAATTAATCTGCTTTGCAGATCTTCCTTCATGACAAAGCCTCCTGCTCCATGGATCACCAAATCCTCACCGATCCATGGACCACCATATCCTCACCGATCCATGGATCACCAAATCCTCACCAATCCATGGACCACCAAATCCTCACCAATCCATGGACCACTGTACCTTCACCGATCCATGGACCACTGTACCTTCACCGACCCATGGATCACCAAATCCTCACCGACCCACGGACCACCAAATCCTCACCGACCCACGGACCACCGTATCCTCACCGATCCACGGACCACCAAATCCTCACTGATCCATGGACCACTGTACCTTCACCAATCCATGGACCACCACACCAACCCACCACCTCTTCCCCTGCTGACAGGAAAAAGTCTCCAGCTGGATAAAGCAGCCACTGTACATCTTCTGCTCAACTTGGGGCTGCCTGAGTCACGAAAAAGAATGGATTATGGTGCAGAGAATCATCCCCAGGACAGGTCCCGCTGCTCCAGCTGACCATGACTGTCCCAATCGGGTGTTACAGCAAAGGACGAAGCACACCCACCCACCAGTCATTCCCACCTTTCTGCACTCCCCGATGTTCTCCCTCCCTGCAAATTCCCCAAAGCAATTCGCTTCTAGCGTTTTGGTTTATTTGAATTGTACACAAACAGCAACTCCCACTAAGAAAATGAGCTACAGTTCTGCCAAGCAATTTCACCAGTGCAATCTCCATCAAGGTCCTAAATACTTCCTTTGCTAATTAAATTAATCGCAATGCTATTGTTTATGAACCACCTTTATATTTGTAGAGCCGTAACCTTTCTTGGAGAAAATACAATTGGCTCTGGAAGGAAAAGATATTTAGGTTTGATTAGATATGAAAACACTATTACACAAAATCAGTTTGGACATTTCTTCACGTCTTGAAACTTGATCGGTAATTTGGTCTAATTGGTGATCAAGGAAACTATCTTGTGATCAATTAAAGTAATTACCACATTCCGGCAAGGCAAGCAACCTTAATTTGAGCAGGAGCCTGCACTTCTTCAACTTTAATTAAAAATAATGAAAATTATTAAGCAGTCTGCAGCGCAAGATCATTGTCAAGACCGCACTGGTGGGCAGAGTTTATCAGACCATCACACTTCTCTTGATGGAAGTGGCTAAGTCCTTTACTTATGACATTAACCTTCATTTTCACGATATCAATAACAGAGTTCTGCAGCCCCTCAAGCCACTAACATGAACTTTTTCACCTTTTTCCTTCAAAAAGAAAGGAGAAAGAAAGGATTTGTTCATTCTCCAGAAGCCATAAGAAGTAGTAAAAGAGGTTTGAATGTATTAAATGTTGTAAAGTGTTCTGGTATTTCAGCAACAGGCGTATTAGATAGACATTTCCAACATAATCCTTCAAGGATATTGGGACTAAAATAACATCCAAGCATCCAGGTTATTCTAAATAATTACACTGCATCACTGAAATGATTACAGGGACTGCAGAGTCCCCGTAACGAACCACAAAGAGTAACGGAAGAGGTAATGAGTGAAGGAACCCTGCACAGACAAGGAGATGCCTTCGGTGCACCCATACGTCTCCTCCCTTCATGTTTTTTTAAGAAGGAACTAAAAAATAATGGTGTTGCAGCCTTAACATCACTTCTAAACCATTTTTTAAATACTGGCAGCCATAGCACGTCTCCACGAGATAAAAATTCAGGTTACTCCTAGAAGTACCAACCCCCTGTGCCACAGAGTAGATTCTCCTAACCAGGGACACCTTGGTCATCCACAGACATATAGTTAACTATTTACTATTATTTGGGTATTGGAACAGGCTGCCCAGGGAGAGGGTTGAGTCGCCTTCCCTGGAGGGGTTTAAGGTGCAGGTGGACAAGGTGCTGAGGGACATGGTTTAGAGATTGGTAGGAATGGTTGGACTCAATGATCCGGTGGGTCTCTTCCAACCTGGTGATTCTATGAACAAGTTGACCCGATAAAGTAAAAAACCTAAAAGTCATACTTGAAAAAAATGCAGTTCTCGCATAATGTTTCAGAACTGGTCAAACTGCTTTTGAAAGGTACAATATACGCTATCACAAAATAAAGACTTAATGCGACTTTTGCAGCCTGAGAATGGGAAAAGCAGGGCCAGACGCTTTGCTGTCAGACGTGGGAGGAAAGCTGAAATTCCATCCTCCCTTCTGCCCTGCACGAAGCTCAGTGCCGGGAGAATACCACAGGATCCCGGAGCTAATCTGCTATTATTCTTCCTTTCACACTTGTTAAGCAAGGACTCAATTCATCTTAATACTTTTTAAAGACGCCGCTTTGGTACAATGCTTGCCAACATTATCTTGATGAGTTACACATCAAAGCGCCACAGGTCGATATGTCGCCCTAATACATCACCCGCCCACGAGGCCCTGGTGATGGATTACCCAGTGCATCTCCGGAACAAAGCAGCTGACAGTACTTGACTCAGAAGTGGAGATACTCAAGAAAAAAAACAGCTGAAAGGCTCCAGAACACAACCCATAGACGCTTTTTGTTTGTTTGTTTGAAAACGCACACGCTACAAAGAGTGTACTCGAGCTTCTTAAACCCTTCGGACGCTCAGCCAAGGAAACCACAAGGCTAACGAGGAGTACATTACGGTTTCTGCCTCCCATCTGTCATCATAACGCTGGACGTAGCATTAACCTTGACCTTCTACGGTGCAAGGGCTACCTGTCTTCCCTTCCCCTCCCACCCGCTGCATCTCCATCAGTTATTATCAATGGGAAATGATTAAATCAAACAAGTTACAGTGACGTACAAGGCAAGAGATGACTGCGCCTCACACATTTGCTTTGCATTTAACCCAAGTGAAAACCACCCACTCTACAGCGCGTGTTGTCCTCAGCAGTTTGACACTTAGAACAACAATAAACTCACATCATTAAGGTTGACTTCCAAACTGCAGCAGCTTTCACACATCCAGTTGACACCGTTGCCTAACAGTGAGCTATGGGGCAGCAGATAAAAGGGAAAAGCTCTTGGATGTTGAGCTATTTTAAGTTACATTTAGTTAAGGCACGAGGGTTTGATTTAGTCTCATGATATTTTCTTGTGCTCGCAAGAAAAATGCAGGGTTTCTGCTGTTTTGATTCTGTTTACTCCATTAAGAAAGAGTTTTAACTCAGAAATGAGCCCAAACCATCTCACAAGGCTTCACCTGAAAGCAACAACATGGGTAAAATACAAAAAAAGAGGAACCCAACTGCATTAATCATAGAGCAACCAGGTTGGAAGAGACCCACTGGATCATCGAGTCCAACCATTCCTACGAAAACCAGAATAGAATAATATTAAGGAAGGTGATGGCAGCACAGGAGGACAGGTGTTCATTTTCAAAAACACGTATCCATTTGGGGATTCGTCCCTGTTGGTATTATCATCCTGCCTGAACCATCCCCAAGGACACTAGATCCATGAGGCATTCAAGATTTTCCCCTTTTCTTCGTTTTTTTCTCCTGGCCCTGTCTGGGTTCATCCAGAACATAAATCAGGAATACCTTCCCACTGCTCTTCCCTTTTTTCATGCCGTTCCAAGCAACAGTGCTCAAGAATGCAACTAAATCATGTCCCAGAATAGAGCTAAATTCAGATTATTCACGTCCCTGTGACTCTGGAGAGAAGGCAAGCAGTGAACAAGCCAGCTAAGGCGTTGTGACCACATTTCCCTTCTCCCCCATCCCACTCCACCCAGGCATGGGCAGCCAGCAGGGTCTGGAGGTTAACAACACAGGTAGATAAATATTTTTTTCATAGAATCATAGAATCACCAGGTTGGAAGAGACCCATCAGATCATCGAGTCCAACCATTCCTATCAAACACTAAACCATGTCCATCAAGACCTCATCCACCCACACCTTAAACACCTCCATAGAAGGTGAATCAACCACCTCCCTGGGCAGCCTATTCCAATGCCCAATGACCCTTTCCGTGAAAACCCTTTTCTCCTCTTTTAATAGCTTGAGCAGCAAATTATTGTGAATAGAGCCGAGCTTCCCATTCCTCAGGCATTGCTCCAGGCTGGGGAAAGACAGGACACCTAATTCTGATGGGAAAGGATGGAGGAGGATTATTCCAGACATACTGGCAAGCACTGAGGTGCCATTTCTGTCTTCATAATGAAACATGAAACTAAGAAAACCCCACGACTGCAATTTCCAGCTTAATTGTCTACGCTTTTCTGTGTTTACAATACCCTCTTAACATCCAGAGCCGGCCTGCTCGCATCCCCCATACTTATCTGCATACATCATTTATACAAAAGCGAAATGCTGCTTTGCTCTCCAAAAAAAAAAGTTACCTATTTATATTCATTTTATAGCTGTAAACACTCCTCTCCGTGTTAGATCCGTTAGATCCGCAGCAGTGTATATGAAAACCTTTGCACCATGTCCTACAAAGAAGGCTGGTTCTGCCTCCCAACACTTGTTTACAATTATGTCGGTGAAGAAACTAGCTCACCAGTTCTATATCAAACATTTTTGACAGCACAAGCACAAACACTGATCTATTCTAAGTAGTTTGCCACTCTGTGTAATCTTGGAAAAGGCTTTCTTGCCTTTGATTCTAAAAATGTTTATACTTCATACATTATGCAAATAGTTTTTATACATTAAGGAATAGCGCAAGCAAAACTCAAGTTAAATTAAATTCTTCGACAATAACCTTGCCAAAGCACTGATTTTCCTATTAAAAAAAATTATTCCAATTTGTTGATCTTAACGTTGGATGAAACATACTGTAACAATCTTCATAATTTATGTCCTGTTGGGACACTATGATTTAAAGTAACATAATACAGACCAGCATCGCTGCTAATCTAAACCACCTGACCAGATAAACAACAGTTTCCCCTTCTCTCTTCACCGAGGGTATTTCTGCTTATTGTCATCTGATTTACCAATTGGAAGAAGACGAAGACTAAATGGAGGCAAAGAGGCGCTGAGAGGCGCGGCCTTTCCTCAATGGGGATGTGTCTCACACAGGTACCAGTACAATGTCAAGAGCCGCAGGAGATGACAGAAGGCAATTTCAGGAATGCTGTCCCAGGAAAGGCTCGAGCCACTTGGAAGTTTACACTCGCCCAGCACAATCTAGACCAGGTGCGGCACTAGATGTGACACCACCCGGACGATGCTCGAGGTGCAGCTCTCCAAAAAGAGGATTAAGTCAAAGGCTTCATCTCCCAAGCTCAGCAGTGACCTAGGTACTGAGGGACATGGTTTAGAGATTGGTAGAATCATAGAATCATAGAACAACCAGGCTGGAAGAGACCCATTGGATCATCGAGTCCAACCATTCCTATCGAACACTAAACCATGTCCCTCAAGACCTCATCCACCCGTGCCTTAAACACCTCCAGGGAAGGTGAATCAACCCCCTCCCTGGGCAACCTATTCCAATGCCCAATGACCCTTTCTGGGAAAAACTTCCTCCTAATCTCTAGCCTAAATCTCCCCTGGTGGAGCTTGAGGCCATTCCCTCTTGTCCTGTCCCCTGTCACTTGGGAGAAGAGGCCAGCTCCCTCCTCTCTACAACCTCCTTTCAGGTAGCTGTAGAGAGTAATGAGGTTGGACTCGATGATCTGGTGGGTCTCTTCCAACCTGGTGATTCTATGATTCTAGGTTGGTCATAAAGCAGGTGCAAGCGCAATTTGCCCCTTCTGAGATTCAACCGGTCTGAAAAACAAATACAAATTTTCAGCTAAGGCCAAGGGAGATGGGGATCAATGGAAGAAAAAGGACTAAGAGGAAGGTAGAGAGCACTGACCTGCCCTCAGAGCCTTCTCCTTGCTTTGTTTTCCTCTCCCCCTCGTGCTCGCTAAGTCTGTAAAATACCCTCGTGTGCGATCTGCACAACAAACCTCAACTTTATCTTTTCTAAGTCTGTTCGTATCAAGATTTTTTTTTTTTAACTGCTGAATTTAGACCTATTTTCCTCTTATTGGTGATAATATGATACAAAATGTTACATCTATTACCTTCTTCCTGGTCACATCTTGACTTTTCCAGCAGCCTGAGGATCGTTTTTCCTATTCTCATTTTTATTACAATAAGTGACTGCACCTGGATTTCATGAACAGAGAGCAGATAATATTCTCAGTGATTCAACAAACAGACTTCACACCAAAATTAACCACCTCTTCCACCAAAAAGATTTATGGACTTGATGGAGTAGAAGTGAGAGAACACGGAGGTGTCTTAAAGCAGCATAAAAACTTCTTGCTGTGAGTGACAGAAGTTTCAAACCGAGACTCCGCTGGCTCAATACAACAAAATAGATTCATTTGCTTCCAGGTAGATAAAAATAATTTTAGTTGCCCACAAAGGCTACGGCAAAACAAGCAGATGTCCTAAATCCCAACCAAGCCTGGAACAAGGTCCCGTGGTATGTGTGATCCATCACTTCATATAGAAATATTCAAAATAAATTTTGAGGGTTTTTTCCCCCTTGTTCCTTAGCACTCTGGGTAAACACAGCCCCATAAGTATTTTATTAAAAAATGTAGATCTCTAAATGAGATTTTAGAGACAAAAGGAGGAAAATAATCCCAGGTTTCAGGACTGAACTAAAATATGGAAGAAATTCTCCTCTCGTTCAGTCAGCTAAACGTGGCTCTCCACCTCCCAAGCCATTTTTGTGTGCTTTGTGCTCCAAAATGGAATATAAATGTTACATTTAGGAGGTTTACACCAAATAAAATTACTATTTCAAGAAACACGACTTTTTAAAATGAGCTTTTTGCACCCTACCTAAAACCATTAAATAATACAGCGAAGCCTCCATTAACCGAGCACCTGCTAAAGCAATCAGTTACTTAAAATAATAAACTCTCCTGGCTGCGCAACTGAAAGAACAATGATAATTTTACTTGTTACAGCAAATGTTTGGGCCAGCAAATCACACTCTGGCTGTACTGTAATAAAGCCATCATGCAACCCACTATAAAAATAAACTACTAACAAGGTGCAGCTACTCCCCAGTTCCAACCTTTTGAATTCAAGCATCCAGACCCTCTGCTAAGGGGTCGCGCTTCGAGCTGCACAAAAATGCTGCTGCTTGGACAATAAACCATCCTTGGTTGAACCGTGCCCGACCACGACATGAAGCCAAATAAGAATTAATTTAAAAGAATGCTTCACTTCACAAAGGTGCTCAAGTCCTCTGGCTTTTATAGAGCTTGGATATGGTGCAGAAGAACAGCGAAGTTCACTGTCCCATCGCACGTGGGCTTGTACCAACCCCCTGTGCCACAGAGTAGATCCTCCTAACCAGGGACACCTTGGTCATCCACAGACATACAGTTAACTATTTACTGTTATTTGGGCATTGGAATAGGTTGCCCGGGGAGGTGGTTGATTCATCTTCCCTGGAGGTGTTTAAGGTGAGGTGCTGAGGGACATGGTTTAGTGTTTGATAAGAATGGTTGGACTCGATGATCCGATGGGTCTCTTCCAACCTGGTGATTCTATGATTCTCATCGCAGCATGAGGGAAATGACATGGGATTGTGAAATTAGGGCTTTCCCTTCTGCTTCTTGGAATAAAAAACCATTTTCCTGCAAAGCACCCTCAGCACTCAATAAACCCCATGGTGCAAAGTCAGCTCAGGGCTCCACACTCATCAGCGCGTTCCTCGCCAAACCCCTCCAAGACATCACAGCCAGGTTTATGTTTCACTGCATGGGTTGGGTTGGAAGGGACCTT
This sequence comes from Coccyzus lansbergi, assembly GCA_033558105.1. Lineage (NCBI taxonomy): Eukaryota > Metazoa > Chordata > Aves > Cuculiformes > Coccyzidae > Coccyzus > Coccyzus lansbergi. The sequence continues at coordinate 53,884 of JAUMJK010001659.1, read as the reverse complement.
AAAGATTATTCAGTCAGGGACACCTCCCACTAGCTCAGGTTGCTCAAAGCCCCCATCCCACCTGGCCTTGAACACCTCCAGGGATGGGGCAGCCACAGCTTCTCTGGGCAACCTGAGCTGGTGCCTCCCCACTCCCATCATGACAATATTCCTCCTTATATCTAAAGAAATTCCTCCCTGGAGGGGTTTAAGGGACGGGTGGACGAGGTGCTGAGGGACATGGTTTAGTGTTTGATAGGAATGGTTGGACTCGATGATCCAGTGGGTCTCTTCCAACCTAGTTGCCCTATGATTCTATGAAATTCCTCCTTATGTCTATGTTGGTACACATCAAGTTTTCACCTCAGTCAAACAAAATTAAAGGAAGAAAACAGCAAAGAAAGAAGGGAAAAATCCCTACACAAATCAGGTTTGCAGCTTTATATAAAAAGGAATGACAAAAAAAAAAATTACACTCATCTCACCCTGATAAACTGCGGCCCTGCCAGTGGCTTTTCAGAGCAGATGTAACGTTTTAGCCAAACGTGATTGTTTGTGAAAGAAATAATTCTGATCAAAACCCGAAATTGCAGCCAGCAGAAGCGCTGCACTTCGTCACGTTAATCCGCCCTGACGGGGAGCGGCGAGCGGAGATTCCTACTGCGAGAGGAGCAGATGCGAAAGGTCAGCGCTGGCCCACGACTTCAAAACCCTTAACGTGTAAAACAGTGTGCATTAAAGCCTGAAACGGCTCACTGCGGGATTAACGGATGTCCGCTAAGTGGGTTTGATGTGCTTTTGGAGAGTAATGGTTAATTTTTAAAGAGGGGCGTTGTAGATTTATTTTAGTTTACTCTGCCAGCCACAGTCCATTTTTAATTACAATTGCAGAGGATGATATCCCATCGCGTCCCTCTCCTCCGCGGGAGGACGAGAAAGCGAGAGCCGCTAGCCTAAAAGGCAATTAATGGTTGGGAAACATAGTCGGGCATTATTCCAAAAGCAAAGGGATGCAAAAGGTTAAACAACCAAGACAGGGAGATGGGATGTTTGCATTTAACCAGCATCTTTCCAGCATCCCCAGAAAAATCCATCTTAATGCACAGGGAGCAGAATCATAGAATCATAGAACAACCAGGTTGGAAGGGACCCATCGGATCATCGAGTCCAACCATACCTTTACCGAGAAGTTAAAATATTACTCAGAGTGATCATGTTCTTCAGAAGAGGCAGGATGAGCGTTCACCACGTTTTCCCAAATGAAGGTGTATGACTGAATTCAAAATTACGCCGTTTTCCAGAGGCTGTTGAACAAGGAAAACATCTGAATTTCACTTAAAACCAAACTGACCTGCTCCCATTCGCTCTCTCGCGGTGCAAACACGCGGCAGCCCTGCCTGCGTGGCCGATACAATGTCTGTTCTGTTTAATTCGAACAGAGCGAACGATCAATCTGTGCAGCTGGGAAAAAAAAAAAAAAAAAGAGAGAGAAACATTCCTCCTACTCCAACTCTACAAGGCAGCTTGTGAAACGCAAGAGGTTTTCTGACAAATAATTTCTTTTGCGCTTTCAGATCAGTGCACCAAACATAAAGCAAATGCTGTAATAATTTTTAGTCGAGTGATAATAAATCCATCTTTTAAGGAAACGTTTGTATTAGAGCCAACTGGAGAGCAGCCCAAAGGTCAGCTGGGCAGCTTTAAGCAGTGGCCCTGCTGAAACAGAGACACAACAGGTCTGCTCGGTGGGGCAAACCCAGCAATTAGAAAAGCCATCACTCCCAATAGTTATAAACAATAAAATAATGGTTTCTGTTGAGGATAAACACGGCTTAGCTCATCAAGAAAACGAGCAGCCCTAATTACGGTTAAGTCACAAGGAAAACTAAGCTGATGCAACTTTTATGACACCTTTGACAGGACGTTTTGGAGATGAAGGGCAAATTTTCACTGAGTCTTCAGCTTAAACATGACTAATTTTATTTAAGTAGGATTAATGTAACATCTTACATAATTCTGTCGGTCCAACACCAGTGGCACTGACACGATGGTGTTAGAATGGTGACACTGTGACTTGTCACAAGCAGGTGGGACATGAGGGGGGTGGGAGTTGGCCAGAAAGGAGATAAGACACCCCAGAGCATTAAGAGGAGCACTCACTGCTTACCACCTGCCTGACTTGTACCTGCATGAATTCATTGAATCAAAGAATCACAGAATCATAGAACAACCAGGTTGGAAGAGACCCACCAGATCATCGAGTCCGACCATTCCTATCAAACACTAAACCATGTCCCTCAGCACCTCGTCCACCTGCCCCTTAAACACCTCCAGGGAAGGGGAATCAACCACCTCCCTGGGCAGCCTCTACCAGTGCCCAATCACCCTTTCTGTGAATTTTTTTTTCCTGATGTCCAGCCTAAATCTCCCCTGGTGCAACTTGAGGCCATTCCCTCTCATCCTGTCCCCTGTCACTTGGGAGAAGAGCCCAGCTCCCTCCTCTCCACAACCTCCTTTCAGATAACTGGAGAGAGCAATGAGGTCTCCCCTCAGCCTCCTCTTCTCCAGGATAAACACCCCCAGCTCCCTCAGTCACTCCTCATAGGTCCTATTCTCCAGCCCCTTCACCAGCTTCATTGCTCAAAGCATCATTGGAAACAGGACATGCTGACCAGGACACCCGAATCATCTCATCCTCCTCCAAGGCCAGGGAAGGAGACTCATGGGCTTCCAAAGGAGCTGTCTCCGCAGAATTTCTTCCGTTTCATAGAATCATAAAACAACCAGGTTGGAAGAGACCCATCAGATCATCGAGTCCAACCATCGAGTCCCCCAGCCCTGGAGCTGCCTGCCTCCCGCGGGCAGTGCCAGGCAGCGGTGCAGGCAGGAGGACACTGTCTGGGTCCCGCAGCTGCATCTCGACCTGCCGACTCCGAGGCGAGAGTGTTATTTACTCAATGGCAAGAATAAACTCAAGGAAGGTGTGACCATCCAGGAATCATATATTTTTACTGCGCTCCGCTCCGAGACACTTGAGCCAGTTCATTCACTCCATTTCAGTCCAGAGGTTAACCTCTGCCAGTCCCGAAAACTTCACTACTAGTTTCTAATAAAGGCAAATTTCAACAAGCAGACATGCCAGAAATTCATTATTTTTCAGATACAAAGATTTTCTCAGCTCTAAACCCACCCATAAATAATTCTGATTTATTGTAGATCAGTTATTGTATTCATAAACGCAGGGAAGTTCGTGGACAATGTAACTACCAAAAGAAATACTTTCATAACTTCGCAGGTGCACAAATCACAGCATATGGGAGAGGACTCAAAGGATAATGGAAAACGAAGCAGTTTAGGAAAGACTATATGAAAACCAGCACCTACCTAGGTGGATAAAACCCAACGTTTCTTTTCATCCGACAGGCAATCTAAAGGGAGACTCTACCAGAGGGAGCAAGGAGACTGATACCATGTGAAAAATAGAAATTCACCCTAAAACAAATGAAAAGAGGTCCAACTTTTGATGAGCATGAGTGACAGTGAAAAACAGAAATTCACCCTGAAAAACAGAAAAAATAGAAAAATAGAAATTCACCCTGAAACAAATGAAAAGAGGCCCAACTTTTGATGAGCACGAGTGACAGTGAAAAACAGAAATTCACCCTGAAAAATAGAAAAAATAGAAAAATAGAAATTCACCCTGAAACAAATGAAAAGAGGCCCAACTTTTGATGAGCACGAGTGACAGTCGGGGGCTGAGGCTGCCCAGGCTTTGAGGTTAAACACAACTGACATAAGCTGCACCTGAATCCAATCAGTCCCCAGGCTCCGAGAAGATTCACACGCGAGGACTAAATTTGTCACAAATGGGTCGGTTTCCGATCCTCCCGTAGCCAACTCGCTTTATTCTGACCTCCATTTAACAAATCAACTTAATGGGCACTGGGAGTGCCATAAAACTTAACAATGGAGTGATTTTTAACTTTTAAAATATAGTTATGAAGCGAAATGTTGGAGAGCTCCTTCAATACTGGAAATCAAATTAAATCGAGACATTTTTTAGCAGTCTTGACAGATATAATCCTGGTTACCATGTAAATTTATGGTAAGCTGCTGTGATATTAGCCACAGGTGCTACTTTTAATATACGGCCTGCATCTGGTTGGGAATAAAATTTCTCAGAGGACTGAAAATGACCTCACTATCAGACAATGGAGAAGAAAAAAAAAACCCCACAAGGCCGCCGTGGCACATAAAAAGCTGGAGATGTGGTCCACAACCAAATATTTAACATAAAATTCATTTTAACTCCGCAGCTTGTAGGTTAAAGGATATTATGTTTTCAATACGGGAAAGGTGTGGATGTATTTCAGCCAAACAGCCAAAAGATTAAGGGCATAAAGCGGCAATGAAAGACGTTGCCTACGTATATAAAAGCAAATTCTCCGATCTTTGATCAGCGCAGAAGGAAAAGTAACTGCCAGGAGTAGCAAAAGGAAACATCAACACTGATTACGCACCAGGGACTGGCACCGAGTACACAACACAAACGAAGAGTATTCATCTCTTGTCCTATTGAATTTGTTCAGATGAGCAATTGTGATAATTCAACAAATGTGATCAAATGAAAAGGGCAAATCTGAGTATGTTTCCCTACAGATAAAGGAAAATAAATGTCATTTTAATAAGGAAAAATTAAAAAGCATCTAGCAAAATATGTTCTGTCTGATATAGGGTTTTTTTCTTGGATTTCAAGCGAGAGAGATGGCAAATTTGGAAAGGAAATGCCAAGCGAGAATAATTTATTTAATAGTTCTAGACATTCTGCACATCTTTAAATAAGTTCTCAAACCCCAAGACTCCACAATTGCGCGGAAACACGTGTGCTTCTTCCCTGCACACTATCCTCCAAGCATCTCCTCACTGTCCCCTCCACTCAAGCTCAGCTTTCGCCTGTGTCCTGTAGCCTCAAAAGACAAAACAAAACTCTTAAAGCATTTGATTTCCTGTCATTTCATAAAATGACGTTCGAGCTCTTACGGAGACTTCCTACATGACTCTTTCTTTTTTAAAAAAACCCCAATCTTAATTAGAAACTTACCCTATAAAAGAAAGCAGCTGTAAATGCTGAACCTGACCGTCAGCGAGCATGCCCACCTTTGGAATTTCCTAACTGCATTTTCTGCCTCTGCGTGATTACCCAAGGAAATGCAATCACACAGGCAGTTGCCCCTTAAACCCTCTGGTCAAATCCAACCAACTTTGACAAGAGCCATGGAACTTTCAGAGTTAAGATGTTCCTGCAAATCTGCTGAAAAGGAGCAGCTGGGGAAGGGACCCAAAGTGAGCGCTCAGCACCCAGAGCCCTTCGCAGCTGCCCAGACAGGACCACGATGGCAACAAATTGGAGAAATTCAGATAGTGAAGGCAGGTCCTTTGCAGGACCAGCCCTCCCAGGTTGCACTGACCTGGAACACTGAGAAGACCCCAGGAAATTCCCAATTCCTCAGCAACCCTTCCCTCCCTCGATGACCAACTTTTAGCGTTTGCCCCAACATTTCCGCAGTTTCTTTTCTGAGTTTGCAGAACAAGAAGTTAATGGCACAGCCTGGAGGTGTAAATTAACTATCCCAATTCTGAATTTTTCTGACTAGAAGCAGACAGGTTTGCTCTACAGCAAGAGAAATGTTTTCTCTAATGGTTGGACTCGATGATCCAGTGGGTCTCTTCCAATCTGGTGATTCTTTCAGTAGCACAAAGGCAGGAATGGACAAGAGTGCACCTTCCTGATCCTTCATGGTGATCCAAAAGCTTTGCTATTTATAATACTCCTCCCTACAGACAGGGAAAGAGGCCCTAATTAAGCTCCTCGATATGGCTGTGAGGTTTACGGAGGCTCATGAGCACCCAGATGTGTGGCAGAGCTCGAGACTTGCCATGGAGTGGTCTGAGCCCATCTGCTCTCCAAGACCTTACTCCCAGACCACAGCTCAGGAAAAGTGACTCAACCACAAGGCTCTTGAGCCAGAGTCCTGCAGGTAAAGGACTCCAATTTTAACTAATCGCCACCTACCTGCTGTACAACAGCACCATTAATATAGAATCATAGAATCACCAGGTTGGAAGAGACCCACTGGATCATTGAGTCCAACCATTCCTATCAAACACTAAACCATGTCCCTCAGCACCTCGTCTACCCATCCCTTAAACCCCTCCGGGGAAGGTGAATCAACCACCTCCCTGGACAACCTGTACCAATGCCCAATGACCCTTTCTGTGAAAAAATAAGCAGCAATCACAAGGCGTAAAGAGGAAAAGATGCCTCAGTGTGATCAGCATGGATCTTCTGAGCAAGGATCTCTCTTCTACCACTGAGTTGTGTTTGCATTTTCCCCCCACTGTTGGTGTATTTTGTATCTTATACAAGATTTGGAACGTGCACCCACCACAGAATCACAGAACAACCAGGTTGGAAGGGACCCATCGGATCTTCTACTCCAACCATTCCCATCAAACACTAAACACTAAACCAAGTCCCTCAAGACCTCATCCACCCGTGCCTTAAACACCTCCAGGGAAGGGGAATCAACCACCTCCTTGGGCAGCCTATTCCAATGCCCAATGACCCTTTCTGTGAAAAAATCTTGTCTCATTCACCAGGAATCTTGTCTCATGTTAACGACAACGGGAACACGGAGCAGCACCCACTGTCCCGTCGAGCACCCACAGCCACCAAACTAAGGGCTTCCAGCCATGACCCCAAGCTGCTTTCCAGCTTCTTTCCAAGAAGTGTACCTCCAAAGCCCATTTTCATGAAAATGTATCTTCTGCCTAACAAACAGCACCAGCACTTTCAAGTTCTGGGTTCCAAACTAATTCCATAAGCCAGAAGCGTCATTAGCCTGTCAGCCCTACAAAGGCAGCTCCACTGCTGCTCACTTTTAACCGAGCTAATCTCAGCCTGAAAGCTTGAGGAATCTAAATAACCCGTTTCGCAGAAGTTTCATTTCATTCTCATGCTGAAAATAATATACATAAACCAAGCTCATGTCTACACATTCGCAGGACTTTATAATAAAAATCGTGTTTATATTCCTAACATCTGTTGACATACACAGGCTCTGTAAACCTGGCATAGATTTTAAAGCCACGGAATTTTCCATGCATCATGAACATTATCTGCGCGAACCAATAAAAAAAAAAAAAAGCAATGAATACATTAATCATACCAGTATCATCTGCAAAACATAAATCTGAAATACCTTTCATGGCAGCTCTGCTGCTCGGCTTTCCCCACACCTGATTTTACGCCATCCAAAGGGCAGCAGGAAGAGCACCGAGGAAATGATATTTCTCGGTCCTTTGACTTTTACTAAATACTCACACTTTGAATAAAATAAACAGAATATTTATGATGTGACATGAACAGAATTGTACCCGCACGTTCAATTTTTTTCACAACAGGACTAAACACAGGTATAACTCTACTTTTGTGTTTTGCTCACTAGGTCATAATAAACACAATATTTACTAATAGTCATCATAGACACAAGCATCAATAGGCATATAAGCATAATTTTAATTTACTTTCAGCTTCAGCTTATCAAAAGGCAAATATTTGCCCTCTAATCCCAGATCAGGATCAAATACCCTCGGGATCTTTCCTGGACTGCGATAACAGGAACAGCTTCTGACTCCACAACTGCAAACGGGGACACGGCAGCTAATTCATAAAAATCAGTAGGTGAGATTCTGCCTTCAGCTATTTCCATAAAACCCTGATCCAACCCAGGATCCACTCACAGTAATTACCTGATTAAAATTTTTGAAATTGAACTCCTTGTAGATGGCATCTCTTTCACGTAACTCAGCCCAACCTGATGCTTTCAGATCCAGTAAAACCTGGTTCCTCTCCTCCGTTGTCAGCCCAGGAGACTTCGAGGACTGTTGAGGGAAAAGACAAAACTCGTGAGGCTATGAATGAACCTCAGGTTCTCTTTTTGTACAAAAATAAGAAAACTGCACAATGAAATCGCAGTTATGTACTGCAGGAAGGCAGAGAGGTGGGAAAGTCACTGTAGAGTTTCTAATCCTTATAATTTTCCAAACCAGCTTAAGTTAAACCAGTCAAGACCGATGCTGTTCGGGCAGTGAGGTCGGTTAAGGCTTTTGTTCAAAACCAGTGACAAGCAAGAGGCTCTGTCACAGCAATGAACACAGGCAACAGCACACCCACACCCGTCCCTTCGTCATCCGAATCATGAAGGTGCTGTAACATTTGGATTCATTTTATAGAATCATAGAAACACCAGGTTGGAAAAGGCCCATCGGATCATCGAGTCCAACCATTCCTATCAAACACTAAACCAAAGCAAATACTATACTCCACTAAGCCATCTAATGAAAGGATTTTTCATATTATACACAACACAGGCAACTGGAAGGCTCAGGGAATATCACAGAATGGTTTGGGCTGAGAGGGAGCTTCCAGTTATCTTTTCCTAACAGGAAACTACGAGCAGGAGCAATAGCTTCAGCAATATGTTCTAAAGACGAGCCTCAAATACATATTATTTATATATCTTACGACATTTACACAATGCTCTCTCGCCAGCAGAGCAAACCTCACGTTGCTTCAGGCTTTGCACTAGCAGCCTACAGAGCCTGGTGAGAAGTTCCAGAAAAGGGCTGAGCAGTTTTGCTCCAGGAGGTCTGGAAGCACCCACGACCAGCTCCCCAGCCCAGGGAATTCATGGCTGGACTCGATGATCCGATGGGTCCCTTCCAACCTGGTTGTTCTATGGTTCTATGAATTCCATGCCCTTCCCTGCTCTGCTCCAGCAGCAGCCCTGGTGCCACCAGATGGGGCTGCGAGCCTGAGCCGAGCAGCAATTAGGGCAATTAATGCAAGCCAAGCAAGGCTTTAAGATGCAGGACAGTCGAGGAGCAACATTTTACCAGTAATAAGGGACAGAAACCCTTAAAATAGCATAAACCCACCTAACAGCATCACTGCCAGGACTTGTGTTCAGTAGGATACATCCAGCCCAGGAGATGTGTTTTACAAGTCCCAAACAGAGCTAATTTAGGCTACAAACACAACAGTGGACTTGCAAGAAAACCAGTATCAGATTTGATGTTGCTATACCTCAGCTGCAGGTGTGGACTTCTTACCCTCTTCTTGTACATCGACACAAATTAAAACAGCTAATGGCTGTCTTGAAATACATTATTTTACCTGGCACAAGATTAAATGAGTAGGCTGATAACAGAAAAAAATGACACGGTTTTTGAGACGCCAAAGGTCAGGACTGCGACCAGGAGGCTGCACAAAGTTCATCGCCAGGGCAGGCAGCAGGGATGCTCCCCGACAGCTTTAGGGACACGGCAGTCACCTTGCTGAGGCCTCACAGGTGACAAGAGAACAGGTCAGAAGACAATGCCACAACTCAAAATTACAGCATGTGTTTTTTTTTGACAGAAATCATGGAGTGGTTTCAGTTGGAAGGGACCATTTAAGTTCCATCCAGCTTTAAGCCCACACAGTTCCAACTCCTCACCATGGGCAGGGGTATCTCCCACTCTCCTTTTCCTTCGGCCACTACATTCCTGCTGCTTCAGGCTGCATTTCTGCACCTGATGGCTTGGAGGGGCCAACCTGGATGTGCCCATTGAGGCCTGTTCCTAAGCAAAACACCACAGCTGGCTGCCTGCATCAAACGTGGCCTCTGTATCACATCAAACACGGTCTCTGTATCACATCAAACGCTGCTCTGTGACGGTGAGGAGGCCCTGGCCTAGGTTGCCCAGAGCAGTGGTGGCTGCCCCATCCCTGGAGGGGTTCAAGGCCAGGTTGGATGGAGCTTGGAGCCCCTGATCCAGTGGGAGGTGTCCCTGCCCATGGCAGAGAGTGGCACTGGTTGGGCTTTGAGGTCCCTTCCAACCCAAACCATCCCATGATTCTACAGACAAATAATACTTGATCCTGCAGGGGTGGCAGGGGATGGGGGGAGCAGGGGGACCCCTTGGTCTGTCCTCTCCCACAAGGCGATGGGGAAGGGGTTGAGGGGGGACACGGGGCAGCCTGCCTGGAGGCCTCGGCCCGCCCTGTTTCTCCAGTTCCAACCCCTTCAGCCTCCCCGCATCACCCAGCGTCTCCCCCGCTTCTCCCCGTTCCCCGTGGGTGGATCCGCTCTCACCATGGCCGCTCGGCCCAGCACGGGCACTGCCCGCAGCGCCGCCCGCAGCGCCACACGCATGGACGCGGCCCCTATAAGACCACGCCCCCAGTGTGACCACGCCTCCTTTAAGTAAACAGTGCTGTGTAGCTCCGCCCACCCCATTTGGCCCCGCCCACCCTGCGGGAGGGCACAACAACCCTGTGCAGCTCCAGACTAGGAGTCTGGCTGGAAACTGCCTGGAGGAGAAGGGCCTGGGGGTGGTTGGTTGAACAGGAGCCAGCAGGGGCTCAGGTGGCCAAGAAGGCCAATGGCGTCTTGGCTTGTAACAGAAATGGTGTGACCAGCAGGGCCAGGGAGGTTCTTCTCCCTCTGTACTTGGCACTGGTGAGACTGCTCCTCGAATCCTGTGTTCAGCTCCGGGCCCTTCACCACAAGAAGGATGTTGAGGCTCTGGGGTGAGTCCAGAGAAGAGCAACGAAGCTGATGAAGGGGCTGGAGAACAAGTCTTACAAGAAGCACCTGAGAGAGTTAGGGGTGTTTATCCTGGAGAAGAGGAGGCTGAGAGGAGACCTCATTGCTCTCTACAACTACCTGAAAGGAGGTTGTGGAGAGGAGGGAGCTGGGCTCTTCTCCCAAGTGACAGAGGACAGGACGAGAGGGAATGGCCTTATGCTCTGCCAGGGGAGGTTTAGGCTGGACATCAGGCAAAAAATTTTTCACAGAAAGTGTGATTAGGCACTGGAACAGGCTGAACAGGGACGGGGTAGAGTCACCTTCCCTGGAGGTGTTTAAGGGACGGTTGGACTCGATGCTCAGGGATATGGTTTAGTGATTGATGCGAATGGTTGGACTCGATGATTCCACGGGTCTCTTCCACTCTGGTGATACTATGATTCTATGGTTTGCAGCTAATTAGAACAGCTCCCATAAAACTTACCAGCTTACAGCTTATTTAGTCTGCCTTGCTGTCAGTAAACCCACATCCATTCTTTACACAGCCTCAGCTCCAGACTTTGCAACCAGAAAACGTGATTTACATCTCCGGGCTGGTTGGGCTGATTTCGCAGGCAACCGATTCTTCCAAGGCGGCCAGTGTTCAGCCCTGTAAGGCAGCAACTGAAAAGTCTACACTGCAAACCCAATTTATTTAAGAAAGAGTAAGAATGATAAGTGCAATTTAATCTAGAGGAATGTGGCGAGTTGTGTACATACATACACACACTTGCAGATGTAAGAGGAGATCCATGGAGTCCACCTCAGCAAAGTAGCTCTGTCCCTGTGCCAAGCAGAGCCAGTGTGCTGGGTAAATCCCATTCCAGCTACAAAGCTGAGGGACTTCTTCAGAAAAGCAAACCAGACCTGTATTACCTGTTTACTTTAAGGTCCATGAAGAATAAGTCAATTATAGCAGCTCAATAAATATTTTTGGTTCATGTTTTTTCACATTTATTTCCCAGATTTATCACTATGAATTTGCTTTTTACACAATGAGTAGTTGATAAATAAAGCAGATTTTTAGTCAATATTATAAATTACAACCAACAAATTCAGCAGTTCATTCTTTTGCACTTCTAGTCTGTACAAAGTCCCGCTTTACCAATAAGTGGGCAAGTCTGTCCTTTTTTTCAGTATCCCAGTTTATTCCTGATGTTCGTGCTCCTGTCCCGGGATCAGCCACCGGATGCTCTCTGTCCGAATGGTAGCATACATGATAAAGCTTCCCAGGAAAAGCAAAGAAAAGAGCAGCAACCAGTCTATGCCTTTGGTCAGAACGCTGGGCAGGGGCCCTTCCCAGTCTGCTTCCGTCACAGCCACATCACCTTTAGCTTCTATACCTATGAGAGAGCATACGATCAGCACCGGTGACAACAGTTACACACAGAGAAGCTGGTTCTGTTTGGAGCTTCGTTCCTGTTCTCAGCCTGACCAACAGCCTCTCAGAGGCCTCGGCACAGTGTTTAGTTTGGTTTCCTTTACAGAAGTGTGGGAGGGCAGGGAGCTGGCTGGGCCAAGCCACAATGTGGACAGACGGAGTGTGGCAACTAGAATCATTTTGTCTTCTCCAGCACAAGAGGTGAAACTGTCTTAGAGCCCCTCTGCTGTCAGCCCTACATGGCAGAGGCAATGATGCCCAAGGGCACATTCCCATATAACACATACCACACAGGAAACTCTGCTTAGTTCTCCTGCCATTCACTCCAGTTACACCTCACAGCAGCCCCTGAGCTGAGCTTCTGCCTTCAGCACACCCTGAGACCCAGCTCACTGCAGTCCCCAGCAATACCAAACTGCTGGGTCCACTCAGCATCTGCATTAAATTCCCTTTTAGAACAAATATCAGGGAGAGGAAAGCCCAGCTTGGAGCTGAAAGCCACGTAGTCTTCCCCACAACACCCCAGGGCTGATTTACGTACCTGTCTGATTGAAAATGAAGTCTTTCAGCGTTTCCAGTGTTCTGTCTGTGTGATTAAATCTTGCCATAGGTTTGGCACCTTGGAAAAGGAGGATATTTGGCACAGCCACTGTTCCAAATCTAGTTGATAAACTGGAGGACACAAGAAAATTCCAGGTATGAAAGAAAAGAAAGCCACGGGAAGAAGAAACAGAGAATCACAATGCGGCAAGTGACCATTTCATTAAACAGTCACTTCATCGGAAACAAGAAATCCCTCCTGCCGTTGAAACACAAAACTCGCAAACAGAAATCAACTGCTGCCAGAACATGGGAAGCATAAAGTTACCTGCTGTGCTGAGATGCGTCCAGTGCCACGAAGCGAAGAGTTGGAAATGCTCGAGGTAAAGAATTAAAATGAGGCGCCAGACGGGCCGAAAAGCGGCACCACGGCGTGTAGAACAAGACTAACGTACAGTCACTGCTGTTTGGGTTTAGGAACTCCATCAGGTCCTTGGAGAAAGCAGAAGAGAAACAAACATGGACAATCACACATTTAACAGAGACCAGTTCCAGGTAGGAACACATCCTTCAGCAGTCAATTAAGTGTTTGACAAGTACCTGTATATGTTTAACCCTTTTAGAACAGAGAATTTTATTTAACATTTTATGAAGGTTGTTTTAAAATTCCATTATTTAAAGATATATATACACACACATAACCACTACAAGAAGCAAGCCAGAGGCAAGTGCTGGCAGTAACTGCCATGAACAATTTCAGTGAGAGAGACAAATCCACACAGCACAGAAGCTGCCAGCCATCAATGCAAGGCACAGGCAAGTGGACCAGGCTGTGTCTCCATCATTTTCTGCTCAGGATGACAGAGGAAGCCTCCTTGCCCAGTTGTTTTCTCTTTTGGGTAGCCCAGAGGATGTTACGCGAGGAGGTTCACTCAGGGATATAGAATCATAGAATCACCAGGTTGGAAGAGACCCATCGGATCATCGAGTCCAACCATTCCTATCAAACACTAAACCATGTCCTTCAGCACCTCGTCCACCTGTCCCTTAAACCCCTCCAGGGAAGGTGACTCAACCCCCTCCCTGGGCAGCCTCTGCCAGTGCCCAATGACCCTGACCTTGCAGCCCACACGACACTGAGAGGTATGACAGGTGAGCCACTTACCTGTGACGCATTGAGGATCTGCAGCGTGCAGCAGTCGGTGCTGGTGCTGTTTCTCTCCTCACAGCTCACTTTGGGGCCCTTGCCGCTCTCGGTGCTGTTGGGTTCAGTGACAGGCAGCTCCTGGTTCACCCCACTCCCGGACCCACAGGCATCCCCTCTGGTGGCACCATCACAACTCCCCACAGCCTCTGGGGGGGCCTGGCCTTCCCCCGGCACCACCGAGAGCTCCACGGCGGGGAGCCCGCTGCCCAGCATCGCGTCTGCCATCTCTGCCGTGAGGTACCGCACGGGCTCGCTGCTGCCCTGCACGGAGGGGGAGCGGGGCTGCTCACCACCACCCTGATCGGTCGCCAGCCCTGTGTCAGGAGACAGAGAGAGGAGTCAGCTTCGCTAATTTGCAGAGCTACAGACTGGGAGAAGTCTGTCTAGAAAGCTGTCAGGAGGAGAGGGACCTGGGGGTGTTGGTCGACAGCCGACTGAACATGAGCCAGCAGTGTGCCCAGGTGGCCAAGAAGGCCAATGGCATCCTGGCTTGTAACAGAAATGGTGTGACCAGCAGGGCCAGGAAGGTGATTCTCCCTCTGGACTCAGCACTGGTGAGGCCACTCCTTGAATCCTGTGTTCAGTTCTGGGCTCCTCAGCACAAGAAGGATGTTGAGGCTCTGGAGTGAGTCCAGAGAAGAGCCACAAAGCTGGTGAAGGGTCTGGAGAACAGGCCCTATGAGGAGCGGCTGAGAGAACTGGGGGTGTTTAGCCTAGAGAAGAGGAGGCTGAAAGGAGACCTCATTACTCTTTACAACTACCTGAGAGGAGGTTGTAGAGAGGAGGGAGCTGGGCTCTTCTCCCAAGGGACAGGGGACAGGACAAGAGGGAATGGCCTCAAGCTCCGCCAGGGGAGATTTAGGCAGGAGATTAGGAGGAAGTTTTTCACACAGAGGGTCATTGGAACAGGCTGCCCAGGGATGTGGTTGATTCACCTTCCCTGGAGGGGTTTAAGGGACGGGTTGATGAGGTCCTGAGGGACATGGTTTAGTGTTTGATAGGAATGGTTGGAGTCGATGATCTGATGGATCTCTTCCAACCTGGTTGTTCTATGATTCTAATTAAATACACACTTACACGTTCCTCTCGGCCCCCGAGCAGCCCCGCACACACAGCCCGGCCCCAGGGCCCTTCCCATCTCCCACCCCCGCCAGCCTCACCCGCATGGAAGGCCTTGCCGAGGCAGGCCAGCGCCAGCAGCAGCCGCCACATCCTCGGCGCGGCCCGACCGGGCCCCACAGCGCAGCGTCTCCCCCGACGACGACCACTTCCGCCAGAATCCCATCCACTTCCGCCACAACCCCGATCTACTTCCGCTTCCGGGGCGCTACCGTAGTGCGTGCGTGCGCAGCGCCGGGGGTGGGGCCGCAGCCGGCGGGGAGGGGGCCCCGGGGAGAAGGATGTAGAGCCAGAGAAGGCCACGGGGACGATGCGGGGGCTGGAGCATCTCCCGGGCGAGGACAGGCTGAGACTTGGGGTTGTAGAGCCTGGAGAAGGCTCCAGGGAGACCTTAGAGCAGCTTCCAGCACTGAAAGGGGCTCCAGGAAAGCTGGGGAGGGGCTCCTGGTCAGGGAGGGCAGGGATAGGGCGAGGGGGAATAGGTTTTAGCTGAAAGAAGGGAGACTGAGAGGAGATGTTGGGTGGACAAGGTGCTGAGGGACATGGTTTAGTGATTGATAGGAATGGTTGGACTCGATGATCTGATGGGTCTCTTCCAACCTGGTGATTCTATGAAATCCTTCACAATGATGGTAGAAGGCGCAGGATCGGCTCTCAGTGTATCCGTGTTGGCTTTTCCCCATCACGTGCTTCAGCTGACCTGTATCAGTCGCTGGGAGTGTTCATTCCATAATCATCCTGAAAATTTCTTCACTGAAAAGGTTCTTGGGCACTGGAGCTGCCCAGGGAGGTGGTGGAGTCCACATCCCTCAAGGGATTTAAAAAACAGGCAGATGAGGTGCTCAGGGATGTCATTTAGCAGTGGACAGGTACATCTAGACTCAATCTGAAAGGTCTTTTCCAACCAAACAATTCCATGACTCCCAGGGACTTACAAGCAAAGACAACTTAATATTGCTAGAAATGGGGACAAATACATGTTATTTGCCACAGAATAATGAATAATAACCACCATTCCATGAAAAATTTTGAGTACTCTCAAAGTGATTTCCATGTGCAGCTGAGGAAAACAAAAAAGTTAACAGCTTACTATATAACATTGCTGTAAGTCCTTTCCTCCACCTCTTCTCCTGTTTGATTGAAAGGATAGAAACAAGTAAGTTACTGTAGTAGCATTTTCAATTCAATAAAAAATAAGTAACCTACCTCTCTTTGCAATTCATCCAGGCTTTCTGCCTATGACAAGCAACACACAGCTCACATTGGAATTCAGAAAGCAAAGTATACTGAAAGGCTGGGCTTATTTACTCCACTTAAAACCCACACAATGCTGTAGTCTCCCAGGTCTCATAAATCCTGTGTGACTTTTGGAGTGTAACATACAGGCACAAGTACCCTCAGTGGGATTCAGTTACACTGGGGGGGAAGGCAAGGAACAAACAAGAGCCCCTCTGGATCTCCATGCAGTCGGTACAAGCTGTACCAAAACACCTCAGTGTCAGCTCCAGCCACAAAGACATTTGGAAATAAAGAGCATTACCCAGAGCGAAGGGCTGAGCCTATGGGTCTGGTAACTCCGTCCAGAGGCACCCTCAGCCAGAACTTGCAATGTATTAAAGCCCAGAGAAAAAGCATTAGGTTTTAAAGTATTAACTTTATTAATAAATATACATCCATATGATGATGTAAATACAGATCATGAACACTACTCCATTCCCATACACATAATTGCACACGAGTAGCTCAAGTTCATGGACATAAAAACATACACAGTATCTAATCAGGCTTTTTACAGCAGAGGACGGGGTGCTGATACTAGTTAGTTAACAGATAGTACTGCTTCGCCCAAAGGAACCTGTGGGAAAGCAAATGATGGGAGATTGAAGTATCAGAAAGTGGTTCAAATTTCAGAATACAGATTTATCTATTTTGGGGGGGGGAAAAAAATACCCACAAGGAAAAAGGTCTAGTCTCTACTAGAGTCATAAATATATTTAAGCAGTGTTAAAATATATGCATTAAAATAGAGAAGAATAAACTTCTTTTGTGGTCAGAAATGAAGTCTGCAGTTCCAAGTATTTACGATTGTTATCACTGGTTTTTACTGTCAACTCTAAGGATAGCGTGAAACATTAATATACATAATCACAGAACAGCAGAGCCACAGCTCGTGAAACCATCTGACAAATGACTTCACATTGCTCTGCCTTTTAAAGCTCTTAAAAAATGGGGGAGGGAGTTAAATTCTCATCTGAACTACTCTGTATATTGTAGTTCCATGGAATTCTTGTCACAGACACAGCACTTCACTGACAAGGCCTGGTTTTGTCCTGACCGAAGTCTTCAGACCTTTCAGACCAAGTGAAATTATATTCTTTCAGAACAGAGATCTTTAATGGCTCTTGATACAACACTATTTTGATTAGGTTAATCCAAGACACAAAGAACGTTGCTGTAATGAAAAAGCTAACTGCTGATTTTAAAAATACTATTTTTGATATTGAAGTTAGCCACTTCCAATGGTATCTTATTTTCCTCTGCCCAAGTACGGTGCTAGCATCTTGAATATGTCCAGTGCAAGACTTTATAGTAGCAAAATTATTTGGTTTTAAAGTTTAGGTAAATTTAATCTGAAACGCAATAGTAGTTACTATACGTATATTAAACAGTGAACTTGTATAACATCATTAAGGAATAATAGCAAGCTAATACATTTCATTTATGTATAAATAAGATGTTAGAAACTTGATAATTAAAAGAAATTATTAAAACTCAAACTTGACATGTTGATCTTCTGATCAGTGCGAACACACAACAGTGATCCTAGCTTGTAAATAGCTGAATTATGATATGTAATATAAAGTAAGCAATTTACCTTACAAGTAATGGTTTCCTACTACGAGGTGGGGGGGAAAAGGCCAGTTTTCCCACCAGTACTAAGAAAGTTCAGGCATCAACATGCTGTTTCAGTGTCTGTCATGGAAATAAAAGTGTCGGAAAAAGCAACACGTGTTTGGCAGATTATACACATGAAAAGCAGAAAGATTGGAAAAATTCCATTTTTAGTTCACCTGGAATCTCTGAACTTCTTTAGTCTTCCCCTCACTGCACGGCACCAGTAAACTCCCATCGGATATAATGTGAAGCAGAACTAGGTGCTGCACCTAAAGCTCCATATGCGCCCGTGACTGACTCTCTGAACACTCTCCTACTTTATGCTCACTTACAACTGACAACGTTAAGGGGATCTACCAGGGTTATATTCCATCTGATGTAATTAATAAACACTGTCATGAACAGAAATTGCTTTGATGATTTCATCAGTGTACTCGAACACAAAGCCCATTATACTCGCAGAACAGCAATTCATCGAGTGGACGCATAGGTGAGAAACGGATTGAAGCAAATGGCATAACAGGAGGAGGTACGAGGTGAAGCTTCTCCAGGGTTCAGTGGTGACATGCAACACGCTCCTGGCCAGCGAGGTGGGACGCTCCTGCGGTTGTTACATTCAGACTGCTTCCCCAGCTGAGTTCAGGAAAGAGAGAGCTCAAAGCAGTCTTTAGTTGAAAAATCATCTGATTAAAAACAGCCAATACAGCACAGATCCTGAGGGTGAATTAACTCACATCAGCGTTTCGCACATATCAGAAGTTACATCGTTCTGAGAAAGATTGCTAACGGTCAGACTGGTGCGTTTGTTGAGGAACAGAACGTGTAACTGGAATTCATAGCTTCCACATGGAGAAACTACAAAATTTAGTAGCAATTTAGCTGCCGTTAGTTCATCTACTGACTAAGGAGCCATCCAGTACAGTTGAGGTTCATTGTCTCAGTTGCCAGTGCACACAGAGTTCCCCAATACCAATTCAACACACCTATCGTAAAGCACAGCACAAAGTCCCGCTCAATAGGTGTTAGGCATCACTGGAACACCTGAAGGCTTGCTGCTTTTTTCCTGATAAGAAAGGTACGAAACATCCGTTTCTTAAGTTGTCACCACTGAAATCAAGAGCTCTCAGCACAACAGCAGGCCAGAACAGCGCTTACGTTAACAACAATTATCAGCACCATTACTCATTCAGCACAGGCTCAATTAACCCACTTTTTTTCTGCTCCCCCAAATCCACAACTCTGTTCATGCTTCCCCTTCCTAGATATCTGAATCTACAAATTTATCATCGTGTCGTATCATATGTGGAAACTTAAACTTTCTTCCAGATGGAAGGTGGGAAGAGCGGGGGGGAAGGGAGCTTTAATTCCAGTAAAATTTAGAACAAAATACACAACATTGAGGACTGTGTTTTTTTAAGCCCAGATTAAAGTGTTTTACACACACACACACTCACTCATACACTCTCTCATGCTTAAAAAAAACAAAACGCACACAGTTGAAAAATGGAACATTTCTTTTGGAAGGAGGGAAGGTTTTGGTTTGAGTCAAGAAAGGTATTTATAGTTAACCAACACCGCTTTCCCTCAGCTTGCATGCATAGATAAATTACTTTATATCTGGGGTCTGGCAGTGCAGTAAACTGCATCCTGTTTGCATCAGCTATACAGTTTGCTTTTATAAATCGTGAAAATGGTGTCCTTTGGTAGATATATAAGCTTCCATAACTTAAATATAGCAGAAGTGTCAAACAACGAAATAACTGTATTTCCAGGAATATCTGGCAAAACTAAGCCTGAAAACTTGGCAACAGTGTGTGTTTAAAAAGTTTAATTTGTAAACATTATAGATTAATACTTTAAAAAGCTATTAAACTGTCGCCACCTAAGCAAGGATTTTGAAGGCAAAACCTAGTGTAAATAGCTATTTACAGATTTATGAACATACTGTTTAATATTCACCAAGTGCGTAACTCGAATGAACAGTACTTAATTTCTTATAAAATATTTCAAATTGCAAAGAATCCTCTCTGATTTGGTTATTTGGGCTATCAGGCATATTGAAATTGCACAGCACAGCCCTGTTACAAGCGTAACTGCAAGAACAGTTATCACCCAAAGGCAAAGGAGCTTGTGTTAATAAGGCGCTGCGGAGCTGCAAAAACCTGCACAAACAGTGCTCGCTTTTCTTTAATATTTTGAAAAATAGGTTTGGAGCATGAGTTGAAACTGACTTAATGCTGCAACTTCAGAAACAAAAGCCACTTGAATTCAGCAAGGTCAGGTTTTTGTTTAAGTATCTATGTGAGGTCTGGAGAAGCTCCTACAGACTGGAAAACGCAACTTGCTGCTATCATTACCAGTTTTTCTTATCACGTAATTGCTCCCCTGGCTAAGTTCCTTATTGCAGGATAGGCCACATCATGAACCAACAGCCAGGTAACTCTGTCCTCCTTATTTCAATTATTCAATGCGCAACCACACAACTAGACTTGCCAGTGACTGAACATAAAACTAGGGAGACACATGTTACCTAAGTACTGACACCAAGGCATACAGATCACTTCAGACTTTCTTATAAATTATGAGTTAAAGTCAACAAAACCCCCTTTAAACCAGCACCTTCTCAACACTGCTTTAAATGTTACTAAACTGTACCCGTAGGCTATGGCATTACTTGAATAAAAATAAAATCTAGAAACTCAGATTCAGGTGAACGCTACAGCAAAATGTAAGAAACATGCCAAAATTCAGAGTAAAGCAGATTAGTAAGGAGCTTCTAATTTCCTCCTTTCATTCATTAGGCTGTTTCATATTGCTACTAGTTTCACCAGCAGCATGTACTCCTCTGTTATGCACCATAGGATAGGGAAAAGCTGCACTGCCACAAGTATAACTTAGATTTGCAAGCCGTGATAGAGCTTTAATGCTACCTGGAGGTCTGCCTGGGCTGACTTTGTATCCTGCGGCTTTAGTTGTACCCAAGGGTCTGCCTGGACTTGTCTTAAATCCAGCTGCTTTGGTGGTCCCCAGGGGTCGGCCAGTGCTGGTTCGGTACCCTGCTGATTTTGTGGTCCCTGAGGGCCTTCCGCGTTTACCAGATCGGTTGAGGTTTTTCTTTTTCTTTAGTTCGTCTTTTGTCTCTATATTCCTGCCACTCGTGGTTTGCAAGTGCGATTCATTCAACGGGTCTTGCCTCTGGCAGGCAATGGGCTTGTGGCCGACTGCGTGGCTGTATTTGCTCTGCTGCGTGGCATACAAGTCAAACTGATCAGCAGCTCTCACGTTGTCTTCGTTAAGGCAGGAGCTCTTGCCAGTCCCACAGAAAGCGGCATTACTGCTGGCAACAGGGTGCATCATTTTCTACCAAAAATAAGAAAGACAAATATGTATCAACATATAATAATTCTGCAGCGCTCTGCAAGAGAGAACCATAGAATCATAGAATCACCAGGTTGGAAGAAATCCACTGGATCATCAAGTCCAACCATTCCTACCAAACACGAAACCATGTCCCTCAGCACCTTGTCCACCCGTCCCTTAAACACCTCCAGGGAAGGTGAATCAACCATCTCCCTGGGCAGCCTGTTCCAATGACCAATGACCCTTTCCGTGAAATTTTTTTTCCCTGATGTCAAGCCTAAATCTCCCCTGGCAGAGCTTGAGGCCATTCCCTCTCATCCTGTCCCCTGGCACTTGGGAGAAGAGCCCGGCTCCCTCCTCTCCACAACCTCCTTTCAGGTAGTTGTAGAGAGTAATGAGTTCTCCCTTCAGCCTCCTCTTCTCTAGGCTAAACACCCCCAGCTCTCTCAGCGGTTCCTCATAAGGCCTGTTCTCCAGCCCCTTCACCAGCTTCGTTGCTCTTCTCTGGACTCACTCCAGAGCCTCAAGATCCTTCTTGTGGCGAGGGGCCCACAATCTGTCAGAAGTTACCTCTGTTTCTTAAAATCAGCCCAAACTCCTTTGCCTATTTTTACTAAACAGCACTGATGGCAGTAATTGACTTTTTAAAACAGGTTTTATTAAGCTTTCACTTGAGGGTCTGCATGGTAACCTTTACAAACAGTTAAAAATGACAGTTTAAACCATTTACTATTCAGACAGGTATGACTAAGGGAAAAGTACATTAAAGAACTGCAAAAAGAGCATTTCATCAAGCCAGATAAACAACATCCACTCACCCACCATGACTTCGAGATCTTTCTAAATGAATCTCATGTAAACTCCAGCCATCCTAGTCGTAAGATTAACCTGTCACCAGCGAGCCAAGGAAAAATATGGTATTCTCTTCATTTAGTAGCTATGAGCTCCAAATTAATATTTCTTATCACAATTAATTTGAAGGAAGAAACAGGTAAGGCATTCAGCAAAGGCGACGACGCCATAGTTGGGAAAGCTGAGGTATGAAACTTATCTATTACAAAGTACAAGACGCTACACTGCAGAAACACCCCTGCTGTCCTAGTAAGAAGAGCAGGTACAGATCGCCCGCAACTCCTACTCTAAGATAACAACTTCAGGAAAAACAACACAACTCTTGTTACAGACTGCACATTGTCACACATCTCCAAATATGCTGGAAAACAAACATCGCCAATTGGGGCCGACAGCTGTTTTATGTAGATTGCTCTTTTCCTTAGCCCAGGCCTGCTTGAGCTGTGCTGGTTACAGAGGTTTTCTTGTTCAAACAAGAGACAAGGTCCTGTCTTCAGGAGGGTGGAAGGGTGACTCTCCCACACGTTGCTGCAGGCTCAGCCCAGGCCCAATGGACAGAGTGACACCCAGCTGCTTGAAACCACTGAAAACCAGTGAAAACTGTCAGCAGTGAAACTACAGGCAGCTATTTACAAGTAAATTGGTTACACTTCTACCCATTGTATCAGATCCCTGTGGCAAACACACAGGGGCAGAATCACAATTAGCAATATTACTGGCATCCTAAAATTTTAGGTATTAATGCTTCTAAAAACCAACCACAAAGATCCCGCCTCAGCTGTCTTAATAGTGGCAACACTGTAAGAAGCCAGTAAGCCATTCAAGTTGATGATACTTTCACCCATTTAACTATATTGGTTCTACAACCTGAAAAAGCCGAGAACATTTTTAGCCATGCTCGAGACAGGATTAAACTAAGCTATACCAAACACCTCAGAGTATTTCTGTACCTAAGCCATGCTTAGGACACAAAGTACTTCCTCCTGTGTAAACTCCTCAAGTAAGGTCTGGAAGATTCACTGTATTTTCCCCACAGTAGCTCTGGAACATCACCTGCAGAAACCCAGTTTAAATTCTGCCATTGATTACTGAATTTATTTGGCAGTTACGACTGTCTCCTCCCAGCCACAGAGAACCGTGTACAGCAGAGACTGTCTGTTTACCCAGGAGTAAATCTTCATGCCGTTGTCATCTGATCCCCTGCTATAACACACAATTTACTTTGGCTTGTCAAGCGTGTGCGTTACTCTTGTGTAAATATATGAATATGGGTTTATGTCAAATAGTGAAATTATGATAGTAAAATAGTTTAAATACTAGATAGTTCTAGCAGAGATTATCTGAGTGCTACAGTTCTGGTGGGTTGAACAAGGTGCAGTGAAACAAATGAGAAACCACTATTAATTGCAAGTGCTGACTAGGAAACAAAACAACTAAGAATAATTAGCAAGCCTGCCCTTACTGAAGAACAAAGGCAGTGACAGGTCAAGAAACCAGACAGCAATAAAAAGGGAGCTGAAAGTTTCTACCAATGTCACCTTTGATTGCACTGGAACAGAGCCCACAGCAAATACCAGAGATTCTTCATGGTGCATAACTGCAAACGCAAAGGTTCCGATAACACCCAGCACTCCAAAAGGCCATTCATCTGCCTGCTGATACATCAGAGGACACTTGGAGCCATAAGCAGCATTCTTGCCTCTGTACTCACTTGAAATTTAGAAAACCTGGCTTCAGCCCCAAAAACCTTCTCCAAGCTTGACTGCCACAAGGAAGGATCAATTCAGCTGCCCCATATCCAAGGAACACACCAGAGCAGGGAGAAGGCCCCAAATACAGTGGTGGCCCCTGGTATTTCTCAAGACATCGACCACCTCCAGACCCTTCCTGTCTATGTTACGTTCTTGCTTTCTGCTTTTTCTCCTCCTTACAGCCAGGAGACATTTCTCCTGAAGGCACCATCCATCTTTCCTTGCGAGTACTTGCAGCCAGTGAACACATCCTGCTGTAACTGGCAAGCACTGGAGCTCCATCACCATCTGCATGTGGTTTGTGTCTATCGTGATATCCCCAAGAGCTCTTGACAAACATGAAGCTCAGGTACAGAACCTGGCTGACGCAACCTTACCTTCCATCTGGCAACAGCCAGGATCACTGTAACTGATGAAAGAAGACAGATGGACAAATCAGTAACTGTTTAAAATTTCTAACAGGAGGAAGCTTAAAAAAATCCCATAATCTTGGTGGAACTCTGCACTGTTTTTCATCAAACCATGAAAATTTCAAGGCGCAGCCAAAGTTCATATTCTGTGTTTTTTTCATTTAAAGCTTTTTTTGGAAAGTTTTAAAAAGGAAATCTATAACCAAGCTTAATTACCCTAAAATGGACATCTCCAGCATAATTTTACTTAGTTCCCATTACACTGGAGAATAAAAGAATGTGGTGAGTCTATCTGTAGAGTGGAAGCAGGTTTTTTGGCAGTGGGATGCACAGCATAAATGAGAATTGGCTTAATAAGCAAAGCTACGCCAACTTAAAAATCACACTCTAGCTAAACCGTACAGCCAAACACATACAACTTTGCGTGCAAACATTCTTAAATAAACCCAGCCAAAAAGTATCCAGTGAAATAGAACTTACTTGTTTTAAACCTGTAAATAGACTGGTAAACGATACTTGCAATAGATTTGACTGATGGCCCAAACCTCTCTAGTTAAGATGAGGCATTGTAGTAATAGAATTCAATCCTATATCAAAAAGATCTCTTCTGAAAAGTGGCTGTGGAGGATTTTCTGCATGGATCCTTTTCTGTGTGGTCATTTCTTTCTACACAAATGCTGGGGAGACAGAAAACAACTGGATAAGCTCGTTTTGGGAGCAGAGAGGCAGCGCTACAACTTCCTGAGCAAGGAAGCGCAGAAGCTCCAACCGCTGCTAGAAATAAAGAAGGAAGTAGGACCATCCACCTGGGACCCACAAATCTTTGCTGTGGGGGCGGTTTCTGGACATGGTAACAACCCCTCTCCTTGAAGCTACACTGCTTCTCCCTCTAGCACCTGCAATGTCAACCTGCTTCAGCAATAGTAAGGCAAGCTCAAAGTCTGGTTTTGCTTAGGTGCTTGATCAGTCAATACATTACGTAAAAATATCCTCTTGGTTTGTGATGGGATGCTCTCTTCAGCTTTCAAACACCCTCTACCTTCCTCTCAGACAGAATTTAGCTGCTGGCACTGATAGGATGAAAACTTTCATATGCAAGCCCACCAGAACAGTCACTCGCTCATTAAGTGTCTTATACTGAGTACTGGACTTGTGACCCATTATCTGCAGAATATTAAGCAGAATAATCAATTCCAGGCAGCAGGCAGCTGCTCTGGTCTCACCTACGCTGTCTGCTTTCTGTAACTATGGCCTGGTTAGCACCCACATGGGCCTGACTCAGCAAGTGCTTCTGACTTCTGGAAAACCGCACTGCAACCAGAGCAAAACTGAACAAAAAGGGAAGTACATCTATATTACAGCTTTTTAAATGACGAATACCAGGAAAGATAAACTTCTAACGTGAAGAGGGTCAATTTCCCTATTAACGAGAGTTAGTATGTAAACCCCACTCATTTGTCAATGTTTTCCTCTGCTAAGTTTGCCATAATTTCAGCAGCGCTGACAGAGCTGCAGGAGGCTCCAGCAAGTCCACTGTCATCACTGTCCACCCTCACTTGCAGCCAGTACACACTAAAGTGTAAGGCACAGTACTCCAACACGCAAGCAGCTACAAGTCGTATTCCTGCACCAGCGCTCTGAGCATCACTTCCACTGACTGAGGCCACTGGCGTGGAGCACAGGACCAGCTCTGTTCAAGATCACCACATAAAGAAGGCTCTGTGCCACACACAACAGTGCAGGGGCTGCAGGCCCTGGGGAATACCAAAGGGCTCAGTTGCTGTGCAGGGGGAGTTTAAGCAGCAGCACTGGTATTTTCCTTTGCTAGACTGCAACAGAGATAGTACTGGTTCTACTCTTCCCTCTTAGGATAGCAGGTGTGAGAAATAATTTCACCACTCACAAGAATGAATTGCATAAATTCAAACGTTTTTCAAGTGTCCCTTTTATTGTCAGCTCTTTCTTTCTAAAGCAGAGCCTTATCCAACTTTTTCTACATTGCTTGTTTTCACAACATTGCTTCTTACCCTGGGTACTCCTGTAGGTGTAAATATTTAAAAACTATGGAGCACGAAATCCTATCAGTGGCACAACAAACACTGTAACACCTGAACCTGCACTTGAAATCTGACCTGCTTCTGAGGCTTGACAACTAGTTTCTCCAGACTGTGTTCATGCAGCACTGTCCACAGTTGATTGCGCAATGTGATTTTTCTCATCATTTGACATCTGGTAAAATATATCAGACCAATCAAAACATATCAACCAACGCTGCTTTCACAAATATTAGCTGCTGTCAGGCACCAGCTGGGCTAAGCATCAAGTAAACTGCAAACTTTCAGGAATCATTCCTGATTGTAAAACCACACAAACAATTCATTGTTGTGCTCTCCAACCTTAAAACCCACGTAAGTCATATCTACAGGCAGAGCTGATGTCAACATCAGCAAGAACATCAGCTGACTTCTTCCTACCCCAAAATTAAGATCCTTTAACTACATGATGATGAGAAAAAGGATACTGGAAAGGGTTAAGACAGCGTAACAAAAATTAAGGAAGAGTATGTCAAGGATCCAACTCACTGTGCACCTCCAGTTACACTTAGACAATTGACAGTTTGGTTTCATAATCAATAGAAATAGAAACCACTCTGAACAGGACAATCTCACCCTTTCCTATTCTCTCACCTTCCTGCTCCTTCTGCCAACACTCACCTTTGTGCGAGAGCAGGACAAATAAACCCCAGGGACCTGACCCAAGTGAAAACTAATCCAACAAGAAAAAAAAACCCAACAACAGTTGGCTGGCATTGAGTCAAGAGAGGACCAGAAGCACAAGTTTCCAGTAGAGGCACAGACACAGACTGAGGTACCAGGCCAGTTGAAGCCATGCTACCAGCCAACTGTCACTGACCCAACTCCCCCATGGTCCCAGTTACTTAAAAAACTAAGCAGACCTTAAAGAGATGTCTTTGACAACTTAATGAACTCAGAAGGCCTGAACAAAGGGGATGACAAATGCCAAAGAGTGCACAGTGAATGGAGACTGGGGAAACATCCCCCCAAGCTGGGGATGTGGCAGTGCAAAATGAAGGCAGCCACCAGGCCAGACAGACTGGCTTCGGAGAGTCAGGGTGTGAAACTGCACACTGATTATTCTGTGGTTCTGCAATTAACAAACTTCAAGGCAATGCAAACATGCATATGAATGATGGAGCAGGCAGAAGTAGTTCTTTATAAAGAAAGAGTTATTAGTGTTTATGAAATTGTCCACCTCAAGGAGCTCCTCCCAGGTAAACAGGAGCACCTCTTGCCATAGCCTAGAACAATGGCTTTGAGGAGGTGGAGAGGCTTATTCATCTCTGTGGGTGTTCTCACCCACCTGCTCCTTTCCCCGGGAAAGAGCCCAGCCCTCGCTGGAGTCTAGAACAATAGCTCTGAGAGGTAAGAGGTGCTCATTCATCTCGGTGGGTGTTCTCACCTACCCTCTCCTTCTTTCCTAGCCACCTCCCTCTAGAGCATTTTGAAGTTTAAGGATGAATCCAACATCTCCTTCCCGATGCGCACTTCCATGATGTTTCTCTGCGGCAGGACTAGTGCTAAAGGCTCCAGATACCTGTTACCACACTCAAACACAGCCAGTGTGCTTATGCTGGGCTGGAGAAAGACAAAGTCCACTTGTTGAATCTGTTCAACAACAGTTAGTGGGTAAACACATGGGACTGCGTTTAAGGCTGCATCTGAAACCTGACAGATATGGACACAAAAAGTTGTAAGAGAATGTGGCATCTGAAGACTGAAATAAACCATAACTCAAGGAATATCTTAATCTAAGTGTTCCTCCTACTCTTTCACTTTACAAAAATAAAAAACAGGTGGACCAAAATAACTGTTACTCTCTTTACAGAGATACCCTGAGAGGAAGGCATGCAATTAAAGGCGCAGCTACTCATTTAACTAATCACCCCAGAAGGGCTGGGTACAAAGTAAGGATGTACTGAAGCATCTGTAATTACCTATAAGGACACAGACCATGTGCACACGTTATGCCTGAAGAGGCACAGAAGGGACACATCGAAGGCAATCTTGACACACAGGTGACCAAAGGCATGCACTGCTCAGCTACACCAAGGAAACACACCCCTAGACCACACAGCACGATGCCAGAGGGTAATACACACATACCCTAAGTATGAAGCTGGGGAGCTTGCTGAGAGCCCAAGCAAGGACATAGCGGGAAGCCCCACTCCACTTGCAGGGCTAAGGGGACAAATCGTTTGGTTGGAAAGGACCTTTGAGGTTGGGTCCAACTGTACTTGTCCACTACTAAACCACATCCCTGAACGTCTCATCTACCCATCTTTTAAATCCCTCCATGGATGGGAACACAGCCACCTCCCTGAGCAGCTGGTTCCAGTGCCCAAGAACCCTTTAAATGAAGGATATCTTACTGATATCCAATCTAAACCTCTCCTGCTGCAACTTGAGGCCATTTCCTCTTATCCCATCACTTGCCTCTAGTAAGACTTGTCCTGCAGACCCTTCAGCAGATCTGTTCCTTCTCTGGACATGCTTCAGACCTTCAACATCCTTCTTGTAGGGATGGGCCCAAAACTGAAGCCAGAATTCAAGGTACAGCCTCACCAATGGCAAGTACAGAGAAAGGATGGCTTCTCTGCTCCTGCTAGCCACACCACGGCCGATCCAGGCCAGGATGCTGCTGGCCTTCCTGGCCGCCTGGGTCACTGCAGGCACCTGCTCAGCTGCTGCCACCCAGCACCCCTTGGTCTTTCTCTGCTAGGCAGCTTTCATAGAATGGTTTGGGTTGGAATGGACCTCAGACCCTATCCAGTTCCTCTCCCTGCCATGGGTAGGGACACCTCCCACTGGATTAGGGGCTCCAAGCCCCATCCAACCTGGCCTTGGGCATCTCCAGCAATGTGGCAGCCACAACTTCCCCGGGCAACCTGGGCCAGGGCCTCCCCATCCTCATCATCAAGAATTTCTTCCTAACGTCTAATCCAAATTTCCCACCTTCCAGTTTAAAGCCATTCCCCTCGTCCTATCACTCCAGGTCCTTGTACAAAGTCCCTCTGCAGCTTCTCTGGAGCCCCTTTCAGTGCTGGAAGCTATTCTAAGGTCTCCCCAGAGCCTTCTCCTCTCCAGGTTCAACAACCCCAACTCCCAAGCCGTCCTCTGGGCAGAGGTTCTCCAGCTCCTGGACCATCTCCGTGGCCTCCTCTGGAGCCGTTCGAACCGCTCCTTCCCCTTCTCAGGACTGGACTCGGGACGGCAGGTGGGGTCTCAGGGGAGCGGAGCCCCCTGGTGATGCAGCCGAGGGCACGGGGGGTGGTTCTGGGCTGGCAGCGCACAGTGGCGGCTCCTGCCAAGCCTCCTCTCGCCCCCAGCACCCCGAGCCCTTCTCGTCAGGGCTGCCCTAACCCAACAAAGCGGGGCCCAGACCCCGCTCTGCGCCGGCGACCCGCGCACGGCAGGACGGGCCCCGAGCGCCGCGCACCCCGCTCCCTCCCGCCGAACAAGCTCGCGGCGCCCCGCACCTACCTGAGGGGGATCGGGGCGGCCTGCGGGAAGGAGGGAAAGGGCGGGAGGGATCCGAGGGAGCGGCCGCCTCCCCCTCAGCCCTGCAGGGAGCGGCGCTGCGGCGGGCGCGAGGGCGGGGCGCGCGCGGGCCCCTCCCGCGCGGAGGCGCTCAGCGAGCGGCGCCCGCCGCCATTTTGTCCTGCGGGCGGGGCGCGCGGCGGGGCGGGGCGGGAGCGCCGCCCGCGCTCAGCCAGGGGAGCCTGCCGCCATTTTGTCCTGCGGGCGGGAGGGACTGAGGGAGGGAGGGGCGGGGCGCGCGCGGGCCCCTCCCGCGCTGGGATGCTCAGGGCAGGGGGAACCGGCGCCATTTTGTGCGGTGGGAGGGAGGGCTGAGGCGCGAGGAGATGGGGATACGCCATCCCTTGAAATGTCCGAGGGACAGGGCTGTGCCATCCCTTGAGGTGTCCGAGAATGAGCACAATGGCCCTCTGGGCAGCCTGAGCCAGTGAGAGGTCTCCCTGGGATGTGGGTCTGAGTGATGCTCACGGTGCCTTCCACCCATTCCATGAGTCAATGAAAATAAACCCTGGAATACATCGCGTTTATTTGAAGTGCTGAAAGTATTGTGAATATTGTAAAAAGCATATTCTTGAAAGCTGATCCAGGATTCCTGGTGTTCCGTAGCATTACTAGGTTGGAAAACACCTCTTGGATCGTTGAGTCCAACCATTTTCCATTACTTTCATTTGGATGGAGGAACAGGACAGTTCTGATGCCAGCAAACCAACTCTCCCAAGACTTGGAGTTTCAGAAAGGAAACATCCTTTAATCAGGGCTGGGCAACACGAGGAATTGATCTCCCAATAATCATGTGTAGTCAGTCAAGAGCTGGGGACAGAATATATTTCCCACTTACGTGCATGTGTATAAATTTTCCTAGAAATCTTATGCATATTCTATTACTTTCCAAGGACTAATTTTAATGTTATGAACTTTGCAACAGTCAAAACTCTTGATAATATTGGTCTAAAGTACCATTTAAGTCCCTACATGAATGACCTCTGAAAGATACTCTGCGTTATTCAGACTAGGTCTTGGAAAATAAAAGCAAGAAAGATTAGGCAAAAAAAAACAAAAAGAAGAACCTGCAGCTTTTAGAAATGGCTAGTTCCGTTTCTTTAAATATTTTCCTCTCCTGCTGTTGTTTGAGGAGTTGACTGCTGTATCCAACCCTATGATATTCCATCTTTACAATACTTGGCTCTCTTCAGGCCAAATGTTGTGAAACATCCTGTCAAGACGATGGCTTATTTTTTTGCCAGTGCTTCCTAATGCACGCAGGAATCCTCACTTGCAATATAAGAAAGCAGCAGGGAAAAGCAGATGATTCAGTTTATTTACAAAACTCATCTTTCTGCTCTTTTTCACAGCTTGACAATGCTGCCACCAATCAAAAGTGGCAGAGCTCGATACCTCTTTGCTATCCTGTTATTTTCCTTTTGGTATCATAGTCTGGATGGTGGTGGAATTCAGGGCTCAGGCTCCTGGGTTATGCAGAAGAAATTGTGATCTCAACAGAATGCAGGAGCGGTTGGATAACAAGAGGAGTGATGGTGTAACGTGAAAGGCTCCATCACAAGAAGCTGTGAGGCCTGAACTAGGCTGTTGTTGAGGCTATCACTGTATGAGATGCAAACTTTAGACCTTGGAGCTGGACATGCCTCCATGAGGGAGTTGAGGCTGTTGCTGCTCTCTGTTGTGCAAACCCATGCCGGATGAGCCAGCTCCAGTGTCCACGGTGCTCAAATATTAATCTGGTAGCAACAGGGTCTGGTTTCCTCAGCTGCACACCAAACTAATGAAAACAGGAACCAAACCAAATGAACTGGTCTGTGAGTGCTGTGCTTTGTGAGAGGCTCCCAGGCCTGAAGCACAGCCGTTAATATACCTGTTCTCTCTCTAAAGGACCACTCTCACCAGCACCAGCAAAGAATTACAATTACCTGTAAGGCAAGAGCTGCAATGCAATACTGCACCTCCCAACATCCAAACTGCCACATCCCATTCTCCTCCCTCCCTCAGTGGAGATCCCACTGGTGAATCCACATTTTCACAGAGAGTAAGAGTCTACAAGCATCAGTTCCTCCACCTGCTCCTGCAGGAGCCTTTCACCAGTCCTCAGCCATGCAGAACTGTGACAGCCATAACCTCTGGTCTATTTAACTATTAATTATTGGAGCTGATCATGTCTACAGATTCATATACTGAAGCGCAGAGGCAGAAGAAATGTAGGTTTTAGTTAAAATTAACGGTTTTCATTCAGTGTAACATTTTCTTCGCTCAGCAGTTACTTTCAGAACAGCTGCCCAGAGGAATTTATTCTTCTGAGAAATGTTTGTGGTGATACAACTTTATACTTACAACAGACAAAGCAGAAAATAACTTAGCATATGCTCACTCAACAGGGTTATTAATTTCTTAGCTCTCCAGTATTAGTTCTGAGATACTAATTAATTAACCTTTGCCTGTGCTGGTAAGCTTGACAATTCTGTATCTCTCAGTTTTACTAAAGAAAAACATTTAAATCTGTTTCAGATGAGAGGTCTCAGAGAAGTGATGTTTGGGTGGCAATCGCTCAGACTAATGGTCATTTATTTAAAAACAATTGTTTCCACTGCGGCTGAAATTATGAAAACAAATCTTCCTGCTTAGCACTGTATAAACATTTTACAAAATGTACATTTTGGGACAAATTTGAGTCCAGCTGTGCTCCTTTTATCCCCACATTTTTAGGTTGCTCTCTGCCTCCACTCCCCCCATGCAGCCACAGGGAGCTGGAAGCCAGAACTGCATACACCCAGGCTCTAAGAACACAAAGTTGTTCAAGCTGAGACCATATTTGGAAGAGATCTAGGTCAAGAAAAATAATCAAAGGAGAGTGCATTCCTGGAGCGTCACGTGAGGAGGCCAGAATGCGCACACAGGGCCTGGCACTCCTTGGATACAGCGAGGGGCTGCGCACGACCTCCACCCACTGCACCTCACTGCCAGCCTCCGGCATGGGCTGGTTTTACACCAGCATTCACATGGAGAACAAACTTGTTGGGCTTTCTAAGGACATTCAGGCAAATTTAGAAAAGCATTTCTGAGTAGAGGTGCTCAGCAGCCAGCCCTGATCGCAGAAAATGAACATCTGATCCTGACAAGCTTCACCAGCGCAGATGCACAGACCTGTCTCACCCTGCACCGATTCCACTGAAGGAACAGCCCTTTGCTGCAAAGACAAGTATATCTGAAGGGCTGAAATACCAAAGCACACTCTCTCCCCGAGACTCCAGAATTCTTATTATTTTAGGAAGATCCCAAATCCCACCTTTGGTGGGTGCTTTATATTGGGCTAATGCAGCTGCAGAATTTAGCAAAGCTTTACCTAAAGGTTTTTTTTTTTTTCTGTCTTCTCCATGGAAGACTTGAGTGATAAAACCTCCTACAGATGGCACTAGGGGATCTTAGAATGTTTTCTTAAATTAAATTTAAAAAGCCAAATGCATACTAAATAGAAACACAGCATCCCTGTGCTCTCCCAGCAGTTGGTGACGGGAATCTGTCACCCAGGGCAGATGCCTTGGAAAGCAGCCAACCTGTGATATTTATGAAGAACTTATCTAGATCCACAGACACACTTGGAAAGGACTACATGTAACATTTTTTCTTTATTTGTGTCCTCTCCAAACTGTTACTCTCATCTTGTTTCCACTATTTTTGACTTGTGTATTTGTTAATCTGAGATTTTCTTCTCCTGTGGCTTATATGGATTTCACTCCTGTACCAAATACTTTCACTGTGGCTTTAACTGAGTCTAAGCTGCCTCTCATCACATTTCAAGCGGAAAAAACACAAGCACTGGTTACCATACACATCACTCTGCTCCAAACAGTATGAAGTTAACCATCACAGGAAAAAACCCAGAAGCAATGTAAGTGCAGAAAACAGATGGGCTATTCAGAAAAGACAGTTTCTGAAAAATATACATTGAAATTATTTTTATTTTTGCTGGAATTTAAAAAAAAACACATAGGAATATTGACATTGCATTTAAAAACCCCAGGAAGTTAAATGTTTTACATCATTGCATCTCTGAAATCAAACAGTACAAAGCTGGAAATAAAAAAAAAAATGTCTCCGTCATGCCGTTTTTAGGAGATACCAATATATCTATGAGCATTTCCAAATATGATTTTTAAAGAAGTGTCAGACCGTCCAAACTGGAAAGTGCTCTTCATGAAACACATCAAGATCTGTCACTCTTCTGGGAGGGCACTGTCAAAGAGTCAGACAATTCAACAAACAAGTTGTACAAAACACATCAAAGTGGAAGGAAACCTGATAATATTTCAAGGGAGCTGTAGGGCTTTAATTTGAAATTTCTGTTTTAAATTTTGAGCAGCACTATTGCGTGCACTGCTTCTCGTGGTTCTACTCCGTGTATTAATCTTGGTGAGCTTTGGGTGTTCTTATCCTCTGTTAGGGTTGGTAAAATCAATACTTCCCTTTCCTGTATGACAAATAAGAGCCAGTGTCCTGACCCTGGAGTAAGAGACAGTTGTATGCAAACAGAAATAGTCATTTAAATTACCTGAAGTTGGGCAAGAGACGTTGTGCATTTATACAGCCGTGACGCAGATGGGAGGGTTTGTCTTCACTTGAGCTACAGCAGCACATACACAGCTGTTTTAACATGACACGTCTTCTCAAAGTGTCAGGTAAGAAAGGCTTTCTACAAAAGTCCTTTGGAAAGTCATCATCTTGAAAGTCTTGCAGCTGCTAGAATGAAATGATTCAAACTGCTACCGCTCAGGCTCCAGAGAAGTAGACAGGAAAGTTAAATGCTTACGAGAAGCAAGTGTCCTTCATGAATTCTAATAGTTGCGGGAATAAGACCTCAGAAAGAAAGGTCCTGCCTGTCCCAGTAGTTTATTGACTGCGATAATAGTCAATATTTGTGGGATTTACTCATAAATATTATTCATTTTCACTTAAAGCCATGTCTTAACAATAATAAAGACAACCCTGGGGGGGAAAAAATCACATTAAATGTATATATAAGAACACTATAAAAACCTGACAGTCATGTTTCATTACCAAAAAAGGTTTCTCTTTTTTTTCCTGATAATTTCTTTTTTAACTAAACAGGTTTTCATTCTTACATCAGAGAACGAGGGAAAAAAAAATCAAATCCTAAAATTCTGATGTTTAGAAAACAACAGGAGAACTATTCTCATACTAGAAAACATTTCACTTTACAAAACCCCCAAAGAGTTATTCTACTGCCTGGATGAGAAAGACAAAATGGGACATGAGAAGGATCAGAAGATCTTAAAACTAGACCTCAAGAATTTCTGGATAACATTCTCTGATCGCTGCAAGACTCTCTGACCTGAGTGGGACAGTTGTACAGGGAGTGAACATGTGTGGAACCAGCTGGAGAGATGCTATGGATCAGGAGGAAATCCTGCCTTTATTTTGATTTTACAGTCTTTCCAGTATAACCTGAGATGACGAGATCCACCCCACAATACAAACAGGTACATTCTAGCAGTTTCTGATACAAACCCCAATGTTGTTTAATTTACTTAACAGCAGAGTCTATCAGGAAAATGAAAATCTGTTTTATTTTATATTCTTTATGATGAAAAGTATATAAACTGCACTTTTAAATTAAGTCATGCTCTGCCAAACTGGTCTGCTTTAAGACTGATAACTTTAGTGGAGAGAATTAAGATGTTTCAGCAAGTATCCATTTTCTGTTAAAAAATGTCCGCAAGACAAAATAAAAAAAAATTCTTAATTTACAATAAGCAGTGTAAACAGCAAAAACAACAGAAGCCACAAAGTTTCACGCACCAGCCACTGGCAGACAGGTAACTCCAAATACTCATAGAACTTTGTATCTTCCTTTGTTGGTTGGTTGGTATGAATTTTGCTGCAAGTAAAGGAGAGAATAAACTCAGTTAAAACTGAAAATGGAGAAATGAACTGCAATGAAGCCCCACTAAAAATAAATCCACATCACAAAAGTAGTTCCTTAGCAATCACCTTCCTTTGGAAAACATTTTTATGGGGAGGTTAACAATTCTGAAAAAGAAATAAACCTATTGATAATGGCTCAGCAGGAGCATAGGAACTGACTGCCGAGAGGAAGGCTACTTGAGAGAAAGTCAAGGACTCTGCCAAGTCTAGCAGTGTCACTGAATTGAGGTTTCTTCAACCAGAGAGCTCAAAATATGATCTCTCAAGGCGATATCTTATTTGAGGGCAGTGTGTCCAACACCACTGATTATTAGCGGGGTGTGCTATAAAGCTATGCCAAAACAAATCTCTCAACACAAAGTATTCAAATCAGGGGAATAATTCTCCTCCCTTTCTGATGGTGCTGAAATGAGGACATTTCTTTGGAGCTAACTCTTTAAGGGGTCTTCAGTCCAGAAGATCTGTTAATGTGTTATCTCCATCTGCTGGCTGGATAACAGCTGACTGAACACAGTAACACATTTTCTAGGCTGTGCGAGGAAGCAGTGATTTTTGGATCTATAGGCTCCAGTCACTGGTATGCTGGAGTGTGAAGATTTGTGGAAATCTCTCTCAAAGCATAAATTATGGCACTTTGCCTCTGCTTTCTGGGGATTTCACTCACCAATCTGATCAGCTCCTCTTTTATAAGTCGTGTGATTTCTGCCTTTGCTTTCTGTACAGCCAGTTCGTTGGCACCTGAAGACAAAAAAATATATAACCATCTTCAACACTTGCTGTATGTGAAGCCCACAGAATAAACATTGCCGGCTCTTTTCAGGAACATGCTAAAACTCACTGAATATCCTCAGCTATTTGCTGAAGAAGATCACTCCAGTACTGCACAGGCTGCCAGAGCCAGGCTGCGTTCTGGTTCAAGGAAGATACTTAAACCAGACGGTCATAAATCACACTCCTCTGAAATACCTAGGATTACAGGTTTCTTTGAGAAAAACCTCTACTCAACCACTGTGAGATTTGCAAAGTTTTTGTTGTAGTAGTTGATGTAATTTCTTATACTTCCAGCAGCCCAAAGCCATACAATGCCGTTTTCTTCCTTAATTCACACTGGCACAGGCCTATTTGTGCTTATTCTGATTTCCACACCCCGTTTTCTTTCCCTCTCCTCCAAACTGATTCCACACATGATTGTTCTTGTGTGGCACATCAGTCTTCCCAACAGAAGCATCACTGTGATCCCCATGGACCACTTGATGAAATATATTAAGAAAAAAGAGAGCCTCTTTCATAATTGCATTAATGTACCAAGTAACTACAGTGTGTCTGTAACTGAGCATCCGGACACTACGAATATAGAGATTCTTTATCTGGTTATAAAACTGGCGTTCTAACTTTCAATGAAACCTTTATGAAATGAATACATACTTTCTATAGCCAAATATATCTTTCGTTCTCCTTCCTTGGGTTCTTTGCCTGGAGGGAAGTAAGTTCCTCTGATTGTAATAGCAGCTTCGGAATATTCACTGATTCTCTGCAGCGCTTCTTTGGAGGTGACCTTCCATCTGGCCGTCTGCAAGGTGAAGGAAATGGAAGGATCAACAAAGAGGAAGGCACCACACCACAGCAACCCGAAGCTTAGCCGGCATTTTAGACAAAGCAGGAACACTGCACTGTGAAAATCAGTCACAGCATTCTTTAGAAATGCAGACTGAAAGTTTAGCTGGTTATTTTTATGCAAGTATTCGTAAAAAATCTGCTTCTCATGTCAGCAAGATGAAGTTACGGAAGAAGGAGAAAAGAAAATGGACACATAGTGCCACTGATGACCTTCTGTTCTGCTACACTGAAAGTTTAAAACTGTTAAATACTGCATGTTCTATATAGGAACAGACTTCAAGGGCAAACATACGCTGTTAATGGCTATGAGTGCTTCTCTTTTACAAAATAAATGCTATTTATTTCTACAGAGTTCATCAGTTAAAGACAAAAGTAAACCTTAAAGTAATCATAGATAACGAAGCAATTTTGATAGGAATGGTTGGACTCAATGATCCGGTTGGTCTCTTCCAACCTGGTGATTCTATGATTCTAATTTCCATTAGGTGTGATAAGAAACACAAGGAGAATATTTTACTCGCATAATCATAGTCTAAGCTATGAAGACAGCCTATGTTAAACAACAGCCACTCTTGATGCAGCAAAATGGTTACTTGCCTGTGGGAAGTCATTGATCTCTAACTCTTCTTCGTATCTCTTAAAGGACTCATTTTGTCCTCCATCTTGTTTCTCCTCCTCCTGCTTCTCTATGGGTACATAATTGAGTTTAGCATTGATTTTTTCAGCCAGTTGCTCTGCAATAGTCTTGGCAGATACAGTGGGAGCTTGAATCGTGCCTCCTCTCAGGATAGCGTTTGTTGCCTGCTGCATCACGTCCTGCAAAAAAACAGTCCAGAAGTAGTCCTATGTAAACCAGCCAGGGTTTCATTAAAGCCTTTTATCTAACACAATTGTCCACATAATAAAAATACTCTCCAAACTTCTTTCTCTTCCTTCTTTCTTCTCAGTAACACACCTCACACCTGCATAGAAATGATCTTACTGGTCTGTTGTACCTTCAGCTCAAAACACCTTTGGACATTCCAGGTGACAGTAACCCACACCCAAACAGATCGTGTACTACACACTTCAGTGGACAAGGATGTTCTGCAGCTGTGCTAAAGCTGACTGAACCCAATCGTGTAATGTTATCAGTAATTAATTAACTCTTTGTCAGGGCAGTCAAAGCATTTCCAGTTCCGCAGTAGAATTGATTATCACATTAGCTCAATTACAAATCCTACAACTTGTAAGTGAGTTAGCCCAGCACAAACGAGCTAAGTAATGTGATGTGTTATTAGCGTGCAGGAACACGGATTAAAACGGCAGCCACAGAGCAAAGGACTGAACAACCTCTATTAACAAGAAAAAAAAAGGAAAAAAATTGCTCTGCCAAGAGCCTGACCTTGAAGTGGAATGGGACCATTACTTGTGCCTCGGCTCCAAGATTCTTCTGAGCATTGATTCTTAAAGCCAATCTTTTCGCAATTTCCAATTTTTCTGCATTCCCAGCAGATGGTGTAGGAGCATTTGATGTTCCTGGTGTTCCCATGTCTTTTACTCTTTTCTTTGAATTGAACATGCTTTCAATTTGTTCATCGATCTAAGGAAAAGAACAATTATTAGATAATCTTATTGCCCTAAAGACAGAAAACACTCAAGCACATCTAGTTCACAGGTTTAAAGAAATAAATATTGTGTAAAAGGTTGAAGCCTGTACAGAACTACAGCTCAATGAAAGGAACCGATGCTCTAATATGTGGGAGAAGTCTGAACATAGTGTTTACTTTCAAGGTCATGAAAAGGTGTCTGAAAAACATTCAGAAAGGAATAGAGTAAGGATTTAGGAACAGAAGAGGCTACTATGAATTTCTTTAAAACACAACAAGTAAGAAAACGTTTCTAATTGAGGGCAATTGTTCTGTGTCATTTATAGAAGAATATTACAAAGAGAAGACTTTCTATGACATTTATATAATTACACATGTATTTTAAGTATAAAATATGAGTAAGTCTTTAGAAAGAGATTTTCAAGTTCTTTATGGATCTTGTTCTTTATATCTATGACTGTTCTATATTGAAGAATACAGATCTACTACTGGAATTTAGATAATTAAGACAGTGGTGTAAGACAGGGAGTAACAAAACTCCATACACCCTGCAATGCATTATGTAACCTACTGGTGAAAAAAACTATATATTGGAAAACCTTAAGCAACTTAAATAGGATTTTCAGGTGCTTACATCAATAGCTGTATCTTCATCATCCGAATCTTGCAAGCCAAGAGCTGCTTTTTGTAGCTTCTTTCTTTCATTAGCCAAAGCCTGTTCAGTTTCATCAAATTTAAAGCCTTTGCCAGAGAATCCACTGCTTTTTTTAATCAATTTCCCCTCCTAAAAAACAAAACCATATATTTTCATACTCAGAAGTTTAAATTGCCAATTTCAATAGCCATAAAATGAATGTCAAATGATACAATAATTTTGAAGTTATTTATTTCCCAAAGCAAATCCTAGCACACTTAGAAACCTCTTCATATTTTAGAAGTTGTGTTTTACAACAAAGCGTAATGTTAATTCAGCAGATAGAAACAATACCCTATGGGATCTTCTGTAAGTATACATTTTTAAAGGTTTTCAAATGCAGTAAAAAAAAACAAAACTCTTCCAGGAAGACTCTGAAGTCACTCTTCTCAGCACGAGCAACATCTGCTGGTGAGAAGAGCTCTTGAAATGATACATATTCTGTGAAAGAATTTCTTTATCTTTAATGTGAATTCTGATAAAAGCCAAAGTGCTCCTTATACAGTAGGTGCTCTCTGTCGCATAACAGATAACATTTAAATTCTCAAGAACAGTCCTGTAAATGAGATTCAAGATCCCTATCTTGAAAACACACACACACACACAGACGCTCTCTTACCACAGCATACAAAGGTGTTCTCAGTGAACCCAGACCAAAGCCCATTATGGAAGAAAAATTACTTACAGCCTTCTGTTGGTCTTTGAAGTCAGCCCAGAGCTTCTCTAAATCAGTAGGAATTGGATTCCCAGACAACTCCAAAGCCTTAATGATATCACCGGCGTAGCGTGCCTGATCCTCAGTAATGAACGTATATGCAAACCCCTGGTCAAAATGAATATAAAGGATATTAAAGAAAATAAACTCTAAGGATACTTTCAATTTATTCAAGTACCCCTGCACAGATGCTACTGTTCTGGTCAATAACAGCATCCATGATATGCACGAATAAAAGCTTTTTAGCGGGAATGTAGAATGAATAAAATTATTTCCCAGGAAGTTGGTACAGAGGTAATCAACCGCAGATGGTAGAAACCGAAGTCTTTCATTTCAACCTCAACATGGTTAAAAGTTTGGAAAATTAAATCTTATAAATTCAGTAAAGCACATTTCCAACAGCGAGAAACACCCAAACTTTGAGCCACAAATGGTATTTACATGCACTCAAAAGGAAAACCCTCTTCCCACCAATAACAAATTACTCCCTCTGTCGCTATCCCTTGGGAATATCTTGATCAAGTAATAAATAAGGAAAAATTGTCAGTAATAACCAAAACAAGCAACTTATTACACATACTTTATTGCCAGCTCGTCCCGTTCGGCCTGCTCGGTGCACATAATCTTCATAATGGTTGGGACAGCTATAATTAACCACCAGCATCAATTGTTTTACATCCAAGCCTCTTGCTGCTACAGATGTGGCCACCAGAAGTTTGCAAGTTCCATTCTTGAAATCATTAATTATGCTGTCCCTATCATACTGATCAATACCTGCAAGAAACCAGACAGAACTGTTAATTACAAAGCTCTGCTTTCAGCCAAAAGAATCTGCACACCAGTCAAAACACCCTCTGATTTCAAACATCTCATGCAAATAAAATCTCAATCCATTTTACAGGCAAAATACATGAACCAGAATAATGGGTATCTCAGTCTGTTACTTAGGATACCAAAACTATTAGGTTTTTTTCCCCTATAAAAAGATGTCTACCACTACTAAATAAAGTTTTCCCATATCAAGATCCTCAGAAGTTTCTTTAATCATTTTCTATTTGTCTTCTTATATTCAATTGAGACCCCACCTGGAAGCTTTTGCTGTTCTCTAAAGACAAAAGAAATCTCAACAGAACAAGAATGCTTTTCCCTCTTCTATAGTTGCACTAAATGAACAGTGGGTTTGTACTTATTGGTTACTGTCTTTTTAAGTGCATTACATATAGAAAGTTTTAAAATCCTCTGAGATGGACAATATTCTGAAGAGATTTCCTCTCCTTGCTACTAAACTACTGCCATTATATTACTACTTGATGGCAGAAAAGTGAAACAACAGCTGCTATTGTTGTGGAATCTCTCAAATAAAAGTATTCCCCAAGAGGTGTTAACTCTCAGTAACAATCCTCTTGCACAGAGACAAGATTTGGTCTCCAATGACATCTCACAGGGAACAATTAAGAGTAATTACAGAGAACAATCATGTCTAATTCAAATTAAGAGACAAATGTATTTCACAATTACAAAGCACAGGCTGCTTAGGAAGAAACAATAATTGGTACTGTCCAGGAACCAAGTAACTTTGAATGCTAAATACCAATATTCTAGTTTGGAGTTGTTATTCTACGTCCTTAAGGTTGCAGATTACCTCCATGAAGAGACAAGCAAGGATAAGAGGCTCTCATTAAATCTTTCAGCAACCCGTCTGCATGTTCTTGTTTATCTACAAATATGATAACCGATCCTTTCTCCTGATAGTGTCCCAGTAGCTCCAATAACTTCAAAAACTTGTTCTCCTCTTCTATGACAATCTGGAAAAAGACATACAAATGTGAAGCTGAAAGAGTATAAATTGTATTTTAAGTCATTAAACACATTTAGGGTAAATAAAAATGAATAGGAGAAGGCCTTTCTAGGCTGTTCCCACAGCCAGTGGAAAAAAAATTGCAGATTAGGGGGTTTATTCTGAGTTCACATTTAAGAAGGTCACCACACTTACAAAACTAAAAGCTCTGGGAGTACTGGTTTAGAGTCAACATTGCTGAAATAGCCTTTTGCAAGCAAACAGGAAGATAAGCAAGGCAGGTGTGCAATACTCACAACATGCTGCTCCACATCAGAACAGACAACGCTTCTGCCTCCCACCTGCACTTCTATGGGTTTACTTAGGATTCTCCGAGCTAACG
Organism: Coccyzus lansbergi; assembly: GCA_033558105.1. NCBI lineage: Eukaryota > Metazoa > Chordata > Aves > Cuculiformes > Coccyzidae > Coccyzus > Coccyzus lansbergi. Next base: position 11,352 of record JAUMJK010001659.1, on the reverse strand, counting down.
CCTCCATAGCTCTGGGAAAAGTGGCAGAGAACATGACAGTCTGACGATCAGGCCTGACGTTGTCGACAATGCGCATAACCTGGTTGAAGAGAACATTCCCTGTTAACACCCAAATGCTGTAACTGACCCCCATGTGCTCTCATCTTTAAAAAGAGGTGGCATCCGCGCTACACAAGTGACAAAACATTTCTTCACAGATTTCTTCATGGGACCTAGATGCTGGCATGGGAAAACAGGCAAAACTGACTGGACTTGACAGGTAGTTGAGTGGCATTATGCAACCTGCAGAAATCTTAAGCCCTGCAAGCAGAAACCCTACAGCTCAAGACACGAATTAAAGGAGTTTTCCTAATTTTGGAGGACACTACAGCCTGATGACAATCCAGGACTAACCTGGATGTCCACAACTGCCAGCAAGTAATCAGTCATCAACATTTTGTCCTGGCTCCTGCAGGACATTGCCAGGAGACATCAACAACTTTGCAAGAAGGCTACAACTATTAATATGACACCTGTACCAATGGATTACACGAGGCTACAACACGGGCATATGTATCCAAAACAAGTGTGTAAAACAAAAAAGTATAATAGAGGAAGTTTGTGTTCTAAGTTATATAAGATTTTGTTGAAAACAAAGCATGTGAGTATAACAGAAAAACTAAAGAGTCTGTTTAAATTGTTGTCTGTACATAACACATCTTTTTCAACACTTAATGGCAGTGTAGTAACAACAGAGCATTGCAAAGTTCTTTAAGTGGAAAATAACACCTTGTAGCAATACTGCGCGTGTCATTAATTACCTGAGGTTCAAAGCCCATGTCAAACATTCTGTCTGCTTCATCAAGTACAACATACGTGACTCTACGGAGATTTGTCACCCGACCTGCGAAAGGAGAGGAAAAAACACATGGGAAACAAAATCAAATGGAAATCTAGTTTCCCTCAGGAATAATTATTTTTAAATGTTACATAATCTCACTATCTTCTAACAAAGACATTAATTAATTTTTTAAGAAATTCACTAAGTGTGAATTTTAATGTTCTCATTTTAATCACTTAAACATTCTGGGAAATGTCTAAGTATGCACAAGGCCCTTTATTTTGTCAAACTCTTCTCTTGCATACCATCATAGGGCCAGAAGAACCTGTAAAATTCAGAAAAGTGCCCTCGCCAAAACACATCATAAAACTAAGACTGAGCTGAAGCAAGGAGCCACATCAGCCATTATCTGACAGCGCCACCTAGAAAAAAACATATTAGAGATTACAGCGCATGTGTGGAAGGCAAAGTCCAGTGCTAACTGCTGCAGCCTCAGGAAAACACCTTATACATACAGTCTGCAACGCTCCCTTGGAGCTGAGGATAATCATACCGACCCTAATTAACTGCTAATCGTATGCACGAAACAGAGGAAGAGGTCTTTTCAGAACGAATATGTAAAAATTAAAACCTACCCAGTAAGACTACTAAATTTAAAATTACGAACCACCCCAAACGCTGGAACAGCTGGGAATGAACTAAGCCTGTTGTATATCTGTGAACAATTTTGAAACAGGGATGGACAGGTTAATTAGCACCCTTCCCAAACACAGCCAGGAGCCTCCCTCTCATGAGAAGGACTTAACTCAAGGGTTTAAGAGTCATAGTCTCAAATGAAAAACACGTGAACGCATTCAGTTCCAAACAACTGTGGAGCAACACTGTCGAATGCTCCCAGGATGGAACAGGTATTTCCCATTTTCTACAGCTATCGCTCACGCTTGTGCCTATCAAACTACAGCAGTTTGGTCCTTTCAGCAAACTGAAGCTGAACTCTCAAATTAATTTTTAGAGATTTAGCGCTGCATTTTTGTAGGATATGGTATTCGTATCTAAGGAATAAAGTAAATAGTTCTTAAAATCTACATATCTATCACATCTTAACACTTTCATCCCCAAATAATAACTGTAAAATTACTTGGGAACAGCATTAATGTACCTACCTTTGACGATTAAAGTCTTGGAAGCCCAGTTCTATATGTCTTGAAGGTACTTTTTCCACAGAAGTTAAATAATGTCAACAGTTTAGTAGAGGTTTTGATGTGGAATAATTTAATAATAAAACTTTATCTAATAAGCATGCAATGGTTACACTAGGACAAAACCTCTTAAAGCTGCAATGGCTCAGTTTCATCAGTCTGAATATTTGATGTAAGGTCAGTTCTTTTACTTTCAAACAGTTACTTAGGGAGGGCTTCTCTGTCTTTTAAATCAACAGATAAAGGCAGCCAGACGCTCTTAAATAAAAGTGGGGAATGACTGAGCTACACTAACAACAATAACAGATCACGGGGCAGACAAAATAAGCAGCTGCTACAGAATCTTTATCTAAGCACCCTGAAGATAAAAAATTTGGACCAGTACATTTTAAGTCTAACAACTATAAATACTCTCAGAGACTCTTGAAGAGCAGTAGCACCTCCTGGTCTCCCCAAAGTCAAACCAGTATATGATTAAACCTATCACTAGTGCTACATAGTCTCAATAGCAGCAATAGTGCAGCCTGAAGAGATATAAGAGAATTCCATAAGGCCATTTATCAAAATGCATGGTCTTTTGAATTTGTCAGAATGACATAACAAATATAAAAAAATTCTCCATAGGAAAAGGTTTTCTACTCACCATTGTTAGCTGCTAACATGTCAATCATACGTCCGGGTGTGCAAACAATAATTTCAGCACCTCTTTTGAGTTCAGCGATCTGATTTGAAAACAAAATGTTAGAGTGGGGATTTCCTTTGTGGTTAAACACACATCATCTTGCAAAAAAAAAGCCTAAAACTAAAACCATACATGGCAATACAGCCACTCTTAACATGGATTGTTGTTTAGGTAAAGATTTTACTTAGAAATTTCTTTAAGTTTTTGGAAAACGTTACTTTCCAAAAGAGTAACCTTCGACAACCAATGCTGCCACCACTTGAAGCAGCCTGAATGGGGATATGCCTTCTATAAGGGCCTATAAGAAATGTCACATTATATCAGAGACAACTGATAGTAAACATACCATGTTCTGTCACAGAAATTAAAAATCCTGTTGTTTCCATAGGTGTGTGTGTGGGGGGGCTAACCCTTGAAATTTATTTCAAATTACTTTAACCTGTAATATTTGACATTTTCTAGCTTTTGTTATATAAAAATGCAGCTTTTCAATAGCTTTCAAACTATCACATCCATACTGATTGTTTAATTACAGCCAAGCTGCCCATATAAAAAGAGGAAGAGTCTGAAACTTGAGAACTTTCAAGATCAGTATGCTTAAGGCCAAGTTCTGTGCAAGCGCTTCAGCTTTTCCATTCCTACCATTCTTACAGAGAAAATCCATGCTGCAATCATACTGGATTTAGGGGAAAGAGAAAGAAACTAAGTTCACCGCAAAATTAACCCGAACAAATAAAGTTCAAGAATTATATGTCAAGTAAGGCATGTCTTTTGCGCACCTGTTCACTGATTCCTGTTCCTCCATAAACACAGACAACTCGAAGCCCAAGTGTCTTTGAGAATTTCTTACACTCCTTGGTAATCTGCAAAGCCAACTCGCGAGTAGGTGTCATAATGACAGCTGAAAACCAAAGCATTTCCATCACAAACTGTAACACATTGTTGTTATTCATACAAGAAAAGATAATAATCTGCAATGATGTTTAGAGTTATTCACTTATATATATTTTTAAAGACGTAATTTCAAGAAAAAGAGAGTTAAGCCAGCACGAGGATGAGGCAGAACTCTGGTCAGAGATTCAAAATCAGAGGAGTAAGGTCTCCCTGCAAGATCTATGGGCACAGCAGCACTCTTGAAGCAACACTAGACAGGAGAGTGATTACAAACAGCATTAAAGAGCATGGTTATCATTAACGAAATTAGAAGCAAGCCACTCATTAGTGGATATTAGTAAGTAAGCCTTCCTCCCTATAATCAGGAGAAGAAGCCTTCTAAAGCACATCCTTGAGTTTTTATTTCTTTACATAGTAATTTTGAAAAGAAAAGTTTCATACCTATGGGACCTTCTCCTTCTTCTAATGCTCTCTGATCCATAATGTGTCTGAACATGGGCAAGAGAAATGCGATAGTCTTCCCACTCCCTGTTTTCGCGATGCCAATGAGGTCACGTCCATTCATAATTGCTGGGATAGCCTGGCTTTGAATGGGAGTGGGTTTCTCATAGCCATGTCTTAAAGAAAGATAAAAAAGATGTTTTAAGAATAAAAAATGGTTTGACAGATCTGAATCACAGAGTAATACTGAAGAAAAAGTCCTGCATATTCATATTTACATCAGTGCCATCCAAAAAAATCAAGCATGACGTAGTTCATAAAGGGTTTGCTTACTTTTTGAGGGCAGTGAGAATCTTCATGGAAATACCACATTGCACCCAGGTTTTTATTGGTTTGGGGCAGCCTTTTCCCTTCACTGTAATTCCCTCCATCTCCAGCCTGTACACATTCACCTCTGAAAGAGAGTTTATTACATCAGAGTCAAGTTTGACACTTCCCCACTACCTTCATCAAAATATTCTTGATCTGTTCCTGAACATGAAATACAAATTTTATCACTACCAGGATAACACCTTTTAGTTTCTTACATATAAATACAGGAGGCGAGTAGAAAGGACTCAAGTAACTTTTTCAATGAAAGCCTCATAGATAATGATAATGATCAATGACAGTGATCTAACTGACTCTGTGTTCTTCTATACCAAGTTGTTCCAAACATTCTTTATATTCTGAAAGAATTAGCTGTTTCTTTGCACATCGAAATCCATTTCTCTCTTCTTTAACAGTAACCAGGGTTGTGTTTGTCCTTACCTTCTTGAGTCATTTTGGCTAGTTCTGGTACTTCAACGTAGAAGTTTTTCCTGAAAGGTTCATATTCTATCTTTCCATGATCCACTGGTTCCAGGAGCTTCCTCTGCTTGGTCTGGTAGCCAGTCAGGGCAGTCTGAAGATCAACTTCCTCCTCTTCTGAGGAATACTGCATGGATTACAATTTGTGTGTCAGTCAGTCCCAAGACTATTCTCACTCTCATGCCTCTTGTAAGAAGCACACTGCCACTTCACAGTAGAAATGAGATGCTTCCATTACCTCCATTGCATCTTGGTCATTCTCCATGAGCTCCCCTTTCTTCTTTTCTGACTCCACAGCTGCCTTTTTGGTTGTCACTACGGTTACCACCTTGGTAACAGTTGGTCCAGTTTTCTACAAAGACAATTAAGGAAAATCATTGCATTATCGTATAAAATGACAAACATGCTGCGTAAACCATACAGAGCATTTGTACTTCTGGATGCATTATGCTGGTGTTTTTTCACTTCCTTCAGTGAAATTCCATCTGCACACTGCTTGATAGAACAGCCTGATAAAAACATCAGGAAATTAAAGCTAAGGCAAACAGGTATTAAGTGCATCTAACTTATTTCCTGCTTTTTTGCGCTTCCCCCCTTTTCTTTCCCAAGCCATCTTGATATTAAAATAAAGAGCTATTTTTATAAAAAAATTAAAATATCCTACTAAATGATTTTACCTTTTCACTCCCACCACCTTTCACGCTTCTCATGTTGAACTTCTTGACCTCTTCTTTTACTTCTTCCATATAAGCATCCAAGGGATCTAACTCTTCATTTTCAACCTCATCGCCTTCTTTTTCTCCTTCTGCAGTCTCCTCTTCATCATCTAATTTAAGCAAGAAAGAGGGGAATAAAACAGGCAGAAAAAGAGAAAAGTGGTCTACCCAAATAATTACCGTGCAGTTTTATTACTGTATCATTTTAACTCACACAAATCCCTCCAGTTTGTTAATCTCAGTTGCATCTTAAACCATTTGAAGCCATGACCAGATTTAAAATTTGTTATTTTATAGTTTGCATTCTGGAAAGTAATTACATGCCTCAAAGATAATGTCGTAAAAATATTAGAAACAAAAGTATTTTAACCATTACATAGAAAAAGTTAAATACCATCATCATCTTCTAAACTCCATTTCTTCCCCTGCTTCATTTCTTCAATTTCTTTTTTCAGTTCTCCTATGTTTTCCATAGCCTTCTTGCGCTGTTCTTCCCTCCATTTCTCCACTCTTTCTTTTCGTTTTCTCATTTCTTCTTCTAGTTTGTTCTGATCAAAATTCTGTGATAAAAACCAAGCAAACAGTGAAAATTAACAGCCGCCACCTTTAGCATATGCTTCTTCAATGAAATACAAGCATTGTGTGAGCATAAAGTAGGAGACTGGTCATCCACAAACTTATCACAACAGAAGTAAATGAAAAATACTAACATCAGCTCTAATATTTTCAAGTAAAAAAACCTGTTATTTTACTTTCTATGATAGCAGCTGGTACATAATTATAAAGATAACAGCGAATTAAATTTTCCTTTATTTACAAGGAAAAAAATACTGCAAATCAAATTGGTGAATTTCAACTCATTTTAGTCATTGATGCTTAAAATACTGAAGAATGACCATGTCACACTCTACTTCCAGATGTCCTTCTGGACGGAAAAAATGGTTTCTATGTGGGGAGCCCTCAGTGACAGTGCATCAGCCACGAAAAAAGAAGTGTTAGTAATAACATGCTGGTTTAGAAGAGTTAGCTACAACTGCTACTTTGGGAATTCTAGAAGAGTTAGCTACAACTGCTACTTTGGGAATTCTTCATCTAGGCACATCTTTTCACGTCACAAACAAAGCAAAGTGAGCTTCTTTTTCCCTTTGTTCTTTGATTCCTGCCTGGGTCCAGAGGCAAAAAAATTTTCAGGTCCTCTATGGACACCTAATATGTGAAAAAGGAGAGATCCTTCACAGTTGTCTGTGGTTTGCGGTTTAAGCCGTTTAAAATCTGGAACTGAGAACGTTTCTTATGCCAAGCACTGGAAGCATATCCCGTGACAGGAGGCTGTGTAACTGAACAGAACGCTCCCTCATTTAGTGGGGATTTTGCCAGCTCTAAGAACGTGGGTTTTCTGTTAAAGCAGTCATCTATGGCTAAATTAATTCCTAGATTAAATTCTGACTTTTAAATTCATAAGCGTTTAAAGTTTCTACCTCAGTGGCCACAGCATTTGTGGTAGCATCCTTCTCCTTCTCTTCTTCTTTGTCATCTTTGTCTTTTTTCTTTTCTTTGGAAACTTCCACACCATCTGTCTTTTCTTTAGACCTTGATCTGAAAGGTAAGATCAAAGACTTCTTAGAACATTAGGACTTTTTTCAGATGAACATGTGCTGGACAGAAACAGAACTATCGACACCCCGTACAGGTTTCTGTTTTCAAATACCTTCCAAGACTTCCCATTCCATTGAAACATTCCCTTTCACTACCAGATATTTAGAACCTACTGCAATCCATCGATACATATACTTTGGTTCTGTTCTTCTCATTTCTTCAGAGAGGGAAGCTGTAGGCTTCATTTCCACAACACTTACAATTGATACTCTAGTGGTTCTGCAGTTTATTTTACACCTCCTTGAAGACAGCAGTTAGGAAAGAGATACTAAAAAATTCCTGTTTGTTGAATTTCTAGAGGGGTAAAGTGATTTAGCATCTTGCCATGGAAGTCGGAACATCCCCCTGAGCACTGGCCGAAAGACATAACACACCTCTCCCTGGGAAAAGTTACTTATGCAACTCAAATGTAAAGTGCAGACTTGAATTTAATGCAAACCGCATTTACCACAGGTTTTATGATCCTTCCTCGCTTCCAATTAAAAGAAAAAAAATTGCATCCAAACCAAACATGTGCTAACTCACAATAATATATGCAAAATTCACTTTAGCCAATTAAATCTCAAAAACCTTTTCCATTGGGCTATCCTAACACAAACCACATACTTATTCCAAAAGACTTTTGTGATTGCAGATTCTCACAATTTCTAGATTGTCATCAATCTGCTTACCCTTTACAAAAGCTGTTGCTGCAATGTATGGACTTCCCACTCATTTTACAGTAAAGCACAATTATGTGCTCTTTGTGATTGTATCTGAAAATTCCATTAGAAGATATTTACGAAAACACGACCCAAGGTACCTTTTTACATGTTTCTAAAGTCAACACCCAAGAGGTCAAGTTTTACATCTTTATTAAGACTATTTACTAGTCAGTTTACTCGACTGTAAACCCCGAGACAAGTACCTGTCAAGTCCATCCTGTCCCCAGCACACCCACAGAACTCAACAAACAGCAGAGAAACAGATGTTGGCTTTAACACCCTGACTACAGAAAACTTCTTGACCTTCTCTGAAGCATTACACTACAACCCCCTACACAAGTATCATTAAAAAAAGCAGAATCCAAACCAGTGGCACTTAAAACAGCTTAGAAATTCCTATTGTAATGTCACCACGACGCCGTTTGTAGATGCCCTACTGCTAATCTGTCTGCATTTTATAAAAGCTCTGTGTGTTTAAAAAAAATAAGTGCTTTATCTGAGAATGAAAATGATACCGTGCATCACTGAGAACACTGCACTGGAGCAAGTCTGGGAACTAAAACTTGCTGCTCTCCAGGAATTCAGAAGTTCAAAGAAAGTTATAATTCAGCACAATGTTGGACTCGATGATCCAGTGGGTTTCTTCCAACCTGGTGATTCTATGATAAGTCATTGGTGCTGGAACCTGAGATAACAATGAAGCACTACAAAGCTTCTGGAATGAAATTCAGTCTTAACCTAAAAGTTAACTGCTTATTTTAGCTGCCACAACTTGAGTCTTTTTCTTTTATGGAAATGTTCTCACAAAACACCGCTTAAGGATCATTAAGCAATGGGAAAAAAATTAACAGTACACTCACACAATATTCTCTTTGCTCTACAAACCACAGCTTTGCCTGATGATTCCTTCCACATTAACAATAGCTTTATGATTTTTTTGGAACGGTTGGACTCGATGATCCGGTGCGTCTCTTCCAACCTGGTTGTTCTATGAGTCTATGATTCTATGATATTTTGTCACTATGACACTGACTGTAATCAGAGAACACAAATACCTGTTTTCTGTTTTCCTGTTCTTGCTTGGGCTGGAAGATCGGGATCGTCTCCCTCTACTCCTGCTTCTAGAGCGCCTCCTCTCTCGGCTCCGGGATCTTCTCCTCTCTCGGCTCCATTCCCTCTCTCTGCTTCTTGAACGTCTGCCACAGAACAAAACTGTACTTACTCAGCACGTGATTGCAGTATAATTTTAGCCTGCTCTTGAGGAACAGGCTGTAAAAGGAATCTAAAAATCATCAAGACCACTAGGAGCTTACAAACTCTAGCACCGGCAGCCAGAAACCTTCTAATAGCCAACAATGTTAGGCATAGTAAAATCTATCACGAAAATAATAATTATAGGGAAAGAACACTGATATTTAGGCAACAGGCATTTTTATCTGCTCTGACTGGAGTCGATAAGCTGTACCTTTGGCGCTTTCTGTCACGCGACCGAGACCTTCTCTTGTCCCTGCTGCGTGACCTCTCACGCCTACGATCTCGATCTCGACTTCTAGAGCGTCTGTCGTCACGTTTTCGTTTGTCCGATGGAGAACGACTTCTAGAACGGCTACCAGAGCGTCCACGTGACGCTGAGCGCTTCCGATAATGCCTGTAGCATAAGTTAACATACAAAAAAAAAAAAATGAAGGTGAGCGTGAGAACTATTTGCAGTTGAAGGACATTTGTCATAATTGGGGTAAACAGGCCTCCACCTCCTTCCTTCCCTTCTGCGACTGTCACATGGGGCTGTATTACAACTGTATCAGCACTAAAAATAATACCGTTTATTCAGCACACTAGTATATTAGGTAAAATGTACAACTGGAACCAGTACAGTAGCACCACAATAGCCAAGTACCACCTATCAGCAGTACTGAACGTGAACAGCATCTGTCAGCGTGAGATATCTCTAATTTTTTTCCCCATCTCTGACACAAAACGCCTTGGAATCAGTGCCATACTTCCCTCCTTTCTCATCCTTCTGTTACAGAAAAACAGATTTGTTTCCTCATTTTCCTCTACAGTGTGTGATAAACGTCAGTGTAAGATTTCAGGTTTCATAAGCCCTAATGTGAAGAAAACAGCTTCATACCAACTTCAGCACATGCAGCCCACCCTGACCACCCCACCCACCCTTCACTCTCACCCTCTTACCACTTCTTCATCAACAAAACTTTTTGTAGGTATTAAAATAGTAAACTAACACAACCTTAAACCCATTTTTTACATTCTTTTTAGATCAAACAGAAAAAACTTGTCATGATAAGCAAGGGAATCCTGTTAGTTTGAGCATCAGTAGTTTGGCATTCAGCTCCCAGGAGATTTTGCAGCCTGAGTCTCTAAAAGGGTCTTGCTGGCAACAATGGCTGCACTAACTAGTTTGAAGCCAATTAAGACATATCAATGGGAGCACCCAGCTCTTCAATTAATCACTAATGTGAACGGAAGGTAGTCGTTTACATTTCCACTCCTCTGCCTTGAATCACAGAATCACCAGGTTGGAAGAGACCCATTGGATCATCGAGTCCAATCATTCCTGTCAAACACTAAACCATGTCCCTCAGGACCTCGTCCACCCGTCCCTTAAACACCTCCAGGGAAGGTGAATCAACCACCTCCCTGGGCAGCCTGTTCCAATGCCCAGTGACCCTTTGTGTGAGAAACTTCCTCCTACACTAGCCTAAATGTAGTATTCAATTTGCGGCCTCACCAATGCTGAGTACAGAGGGAGAGATTCATAAATAGAATAGAATCACAGAACGGTCTGGGTTGGAAAGGAACTTGAAGCCCATCCAGTGCCACCCCTGCCAGGGGTAGGGACACTTCCCTCTAGATCAGGGGCTCCAAGACCCATCCAGCCTGGCCTTGAACCCCTCCAGGGATGGGGCAGCCACAGCTTCCCTGGGCAACCTGGGCCAGGGCCTCTCCACCCTCATGGTGAAGAAATTCTTCCTAATGTCAAGCCTAACCCCGCCCCTCCCCAGCCCGGACCCTCTCCCCCTGGCCCCAGCACCACGAGCCTTTGCGAGCGGCCCCTCTCCAGCCTCCCGGGAGGCCCCGCCAGGCCCCGCGGCCCCGGCCCCGCCCGGCCCTCGCCCGCCGCCCGCGGGAGCCGCGGCCCGGGTCGGCCCGGATCGGCCAGGATCACCCCGGCAGGGCCCGGGAGCGCCGTGGCGGAGCGGAGCCCCCGCCGCCTTACCTAGACTCGCGGCCCATGGCGGCGGCGCGAACGCGGCGCTACGCGGCGGACATTCCGCGCCCCGGGGGCAGCGAGAGGCGTGCGCAGAGCGGCCCCCGCCCAACCGCCGCTCAGCGGCCCCTGCCGGACGGAGGGCAAAACACACCCACCCTC